>JANAVB010004598.1:1256046-1504063 GCA_029216955.1 Iris pallida | reverse complement strand
TTTGTAACAACCTCTGGGAACACAGACAGGTAGTCAGTCTGGAAATATAACTCGAAATAGTACCTGACCGCCTCGCCTGGATCTCAGCCGGCGTCCCCACCAGAGTACCATCTGCATCGAGAAGCTGGGAGATGTGATTCCTATTCTGTCTCGTCCGGATAACATCATAGAAGAACTTGGAGCAACGGTCGCCGTCCTTAAGCCAGGAACATTTGGCCCGCTGTGCCGAGCTAATCTCCTTCTGCAGTCTCAGGATGTTGACCTCTCCGATCAGCTCCTTCTCTCTAGCCGCCAAGTCCCCATTGAGCATGTCAGCTTGCATATCCAGCTGTAAGGTCCGCAACTCCGCCTCCTTGTCTTCTAAGGTGGACTTGGGCAACCCCTTCACCCAACTCCTAAGAGCTCTCTTCGTGGCCTTGAGACGACGAACCAGGCGGAACTGAGTCGTCCCCTCCTGACCGCTAGTAAGCCCCTCTGCGACAGCCTCTAGGTATCCCTCCGATAGATACCAACTGTTGTTGTACCGGAACGGGCGGGACTTCCTAGAGCCCGAGCAGTGAAGCCAACCCTGATGGGAGTGATCGCTCGTCCCAGCGGCCAGGCCCTCGGCCGAAGTGTTGGGGAAGTGACGGAACCACTCCCAGTGCCCAGAGCTCGATCAAGCTGACAAGCAACCCTGTTATGAGTTACTTTGTTGTGCCAAGTCCAGATGAAGCCTGAGCGAGACAATCCCCGAAGCCCCGCAAGTAGGAGACATCTCTGGAAATCATAGAGGATAGAATCTGGAACCGGGCGACCCCCCCAGCTTCTCCCCTTGATGCAGAAGGGCATTGAAGTCCCCGATCAAGAGAAGAGGCAAGCACGAGTCAGCAACAGAGGCAACCCGGGAGATGTCGCTCCATAGGGACTCCCGTCTCCTTCTGTCATTGTGGCCGTAGACAGCCCCCAACAAGAACCGGAAGCCGCCCTTGTTCACGAAGGAGATAGCAATCAACTGCTCCGTCATCAAGATCAAGTCACCATCCCAATCCTTCGAGTTCCAGCGAACCCAAATCCTGGCCATGTCCCATAGAGCCAGGTTGTGCAGTTGGGCCCAATGAGAAGGGGTCCGCCGAGCAAGAGTCTTCTCGCCTTTTATTTTGGATTCTAAAAGAACAGAAATGTCACATTTCTCTCTGTGGAGCACCCCACAGATCTCTCTCCACCTACCTAGCGAACACGCCCCCCTCACATTCCAGGCATAATGGCCATTAATTAATGAGCGGTGGGGTCCCCCTGAGAAACTATCGGATCAGCACCTGGGGAAAGTGCCGCATCCATCGCTAAAGAATCCTCCTCCATCCCAGTCGGAGCCGCCTGTTGGGGAGCGACCTGAGATAGAACCAACGCCCAGGCCGGATTGTCAACACACACCGCCTCCTCTCTGTCAGTAGTATGTCCCACCTCCCTAGAGGGGCCATCCCTCAGCAAGCCGACAGCGCGTTCTTCTACAGTAAACCTGTCCGCCAGACGAACTGCCATCCCCTCGTGCCTCAATCTCCGACAGCGCGTTTCTTCTACAGTGACTATGCTACTCAGCCCTGGCAAGTAGTCATCGCCCCACTCGTGGGGACAGGCTAAGTGGATACAACGAGGCTCAACCCTCCATCACTCACTGGATGAGTAACCCTCCCTCCAAGACCTCTGCTCCACTATCATCTCTGAGATCCATATCGCAGGGGGCTTCTGTAGCCTCACTCAGAGGGATAGTAGGCTCCACCGGATGTCCAACCTCCGAACACGCATTGGCCAGATGTCCGAAGCAGGAACAGCGTGAACAGGTAGGTGGGACCCATTCATATTCCACCTTCTGGGTAAGCACCTCCCCAGAAGGGATCTCATATTCCACCACCTTCGGAAGCTCCTCCCCTGTCCGAATCTCCACAAAGATCCTCGCGTACATCAACCGCGACCGAAAGGCAGTAGCTTCATCTGCCTTGATCGGGGTGCCCACCAAGCTGGCTAGCCGCATCAACAAAGGTATGCTCCAAAACCTGACTGGGAACTCATGGAAGCGAATCCATACAGGGATGGCATTCAGAACTTCCCTCTCACATCGAAGCTCCGGGGTCCACTCCTTGAGAATGATCAGTCTGCCATCGAACGTCCAGGGGCCTCCTTGGAGGATCCGAGCGACATCCTCCGCCAGTCCGAACTTCACATAATAGAAGCCGTTTTCACGGACAAAGAACTCCATACTCCCCTTTGGCTGCCAGACACGAGCTGCATATCCCCGGATCTGCCCGTAGAAAGGCTTGTTGCCTAGTACATATAGGACGAGAGTATTCTTCCAGTATGTTGTCACTTCTGGATCTCCTCCGCAGGAAAAGAGGCCCGAATACCCCTCCCTGTCTTGATCGGCGGAACGTACTCCATCGATGTGGGGGTTTTTGGCCCTATAGGTTTGCAGATCTCAGCCCAGGACCGTCCCGGAGGCCGAGTGGACGTTCCAACAGTCCTCGGGCCAGCCTCCGGCCGAGGGGACCCAGGTCCCTGAGCGTCTAGATCCACCACCTTGCTCTTCCCCTTGGCCGCCGTGGTCACCTTTGGCCGCCAACCCACCGATCTCCCAGTAGCCGCCCCCGGACCCCGAGCAAAAGGACGAGACCCTGACCCGCTCGACGACTATCAGGGTGCCGATCCCTAACCATACCATGTCCGCCCGTCTTCCCTCCGGTCTTCGCCACACGACGGCGCGTAACGTCGTCCATCCACCACCCTCCGTTTGACTCCCCGTAGATCCAGAGCCTGCTCCGAATTCAAAGTTCGGGTAATAGGGCTATCCGTAGCGAGCCCGATCCCCCCGACGCCAAATGGATGCCGCTCGACCCTCCTCCGGGTGGCGCCCCCTCCCCCCCCCCCGCCAGGGGGGGCCGACTTCCCTGGGGGTCCACCCGACCCCCACTGTGCTCCCGCACCCCCCTACCGCCTGGGGGGGAGCAGCCGCGAGCGCCGTCGACGGGGGGTCCGCCGACCCCCACCCCCCCGATCCTTCACGCCCCCCTCCGCCTGGGGGGGGCACCATCCGACCTCCCTGGCGGCCGCGGGGGGATCCGGTGGAAAACCCTAGTTCGCCATGAGCGCCCATCGCCTCGAGCTTTTTATATATATATATATATATATATATATATATATATATATATATATATAAAAATTCAAATAAAAATTTGCAGCTTCCAGCCCATTTCCAAATGTTTCATTCAACAAGTCACCAAAACAAAACCAGTAGACCCCACGTCACATGTACCAGTTCCTCCCCCATCTTCTTGCTAAAATATCTATAATATATATTATACTAACAACAGCAGCAGCAGCATCAAAGCAAAGAATGAAATAAAGAATGAAAGAAAGAAGAGAGAAAGAGAGAAGCAGCAAAGAAAAGCAAGCAGCAACAAAAGCAAAGAAAGCAGACAACAACAAAAAAGTAGTAGGAAAGAAAAACTGCAGAAGTGGCCGACTGGTCAGCGGCGCGACGGGGTCAGCGAGGATCATGTGAGTATTTATTTTATTTGATGCTTTTCTCTTTCTCCTTCCCTGTCTTCAAGTTTTAGGTTTCTGAATGGATGGGTTTTAGGGTCGGATTTTGATTTCTTTATTTTTTGGAACGGAGGCTAGTCAGCAACTAGGCACACCTAGCCGCCTGGCCGCCTAGTCGGCCGACTAGGCCCGACTATTGTCTGCGACGATTTCTTCACCGCCTACCCTCTAAATCGAGTCGGCTGGGGCCGACTGCCGACTAGTCCCCGACTAGTCGGCCGTCCAGTCCGACTTTTGCAACACTGAGTACCGCATATAGGCGGTAGCCTAATGCTATAGAATGAAGAGTGGTAGGCAGCACTACAAAGAGGCCGGTGACCTCATGCTACAGTGGCATGACACCACCAAGAGGTAAAAGATGTAAAGCCTCGGCTTCGCAAGCCATGTCAGAGCGGCATAGTACCACATGAAAGTGCAAGACTTCATGCTGGATAGTACGACACTACAAAGAGGTCAATGTCCTCATCCTACAGTGGTATGACATCACGATGAGGTAAAAGATGTAAAGCCTCGACTGTATACCATTGTCATTGCAGCATAGCACCACAAGGAAGTGCAAGGCTTCATACCGGAACTCTTTAAAAGAACTCACCTAGAGTGTATGAACAGAAATACAGGCCGTCTCGAGGGTAAGCTTGTACACATCCAAAATATATACACCGAAACCAGGCGTACACAGGACCTTTAATGGCAACCGGAAGCATAATTTACGTCATTCTGTGAGTGGGAAGAATAGCAGTTATGTTGCATAATTCAAGGCTTAGTCCATTCTTGTATCGTACTGTTGTTTAACCTGTGCGGGAAGATTCAAGTCGAAGCGACACATTCTAATGCATGATGGACAGTCACTGTGGAAACGCGCATCCCATATATTTTGAGATATGTGGGAGATTATTGGAGTTTTTCCTTATACTCATGGAGATATTTCTCCTTAAGAGCTAGGAAGATAGTCCAACATTGAAAACACTCCAAGTGGGTATCTCAATATAATAACATAATTGGGGTTGAGAGATGCACATGGAGTGGTGGCTCAAGTGGTGGGTGCCATGTGGGATTTTTCTAGTAGGATTAAGTTTAAACTCCTCAAGAAAGTATTTATATTTTTTGTCATACCCTTGGGAAAATTCCCTTTGGAGCTACTTTGCTACTCGGATTCGGAGTCGGGCTCTGACTTAAGGCGTAAAGTGGCGCTTTGATGTCGTACTTTGTACTTAGCACGTCAGCATCTTCGTATGGCACTTGTGCGCATTTGTTGTGCTCGTGCGTGAGCTTTATGTGCGAGGTGCATGCGCGGTGCAGAGTGAGCGTTGCGTGGCTATGCGCGATTATGCGCAGGCTATGCGCGTCTACGCGTATACACATATGCGCTGCTGCACTGATGTGCGTAAGCGCACATGAGTTGTTGTGCTGGACCTATGCATGCATGAGCAGTTGTTGTTGTGTTGTTGCATGCATATGCGCAGACAGCGCTGGCGCATTACTCCATTGATTACGGGATTTGGAATATCAATCTTGTTTTCTAATGAGTTGGTATTATAATCCCGCATCGGCTAGGAGTGGAGATAGGGTTTCCACCCTTCTCTATAATTAGAGCCTCTATGCCTCCTTTTGGAGAGAGTCTGTTCGAGTCACATACAGAGGTGACTACGAGCGTTCCAGAAGTTCTCTTGTGAACTTGTTGGTTCCTGGAAGCGGATCGTATGAGAGCGAATTTTGCTTTGAGCAATGGTGGTCTTCACTACCCAGCAAGAATAATTTTTATTCCATTTTCTTCTCCTTCCTTCTTTTACTTGTAAACGTTTTATCTCAATTGCAACTGCGTTTGCAAGGAAGAACGAGTTATAAGTTGTAAATGTGTTGTCTCAATTGCAACACGTTTGCAAGGAAGAACGTATTCTGATTCTAGAGAGTCGTGATCCAGAGAAGTTGTAATCTTAAAGATTATAGTGTTCAGTTGGAATCGAGACACCAGAGGACAAGTAGTTTGCATGAACTTCTGATCTCGACTACAACTTCAGGATCAAAGTAGAGAGCAAATCTCCTGGGAGGTCTTGTGTGATATCTCTGTCCCTGACCTTTGTTTCTCTATCTTTTGATATGTCTCGGGACTAAAAACTTTATTGATTTACAAATCTCCACACCAGAAGATTGTGGCAACAAGCCAAGTAACACAAATTATTCATTCTACCTACACCATTTTACATTCATTTTCTTTTCAGTTGAATCATTCCTCTCCTTGTCTTCTGGCCCATCCCTTCTTTACAGTATGTTTACACATGAATATTGTTACTTGCTCCATCAAAAAAATTTAACATCCACACTTTTTGTAGAAAAAAAAAACCATAGCTTGGTTGTTTCACTCATGGCATCCAAGATTGTCACAAGAACTCCAAAATGAATAAAAATTATCATCAACTAGCAAAAAAAAGTCTAGTCGTAATATCAAAGCATTCTTTAATTCAATAACTTAGAGAAAATTTAGAATGACATGCCAGATATTATCAGTTTCCTTTACATTTAATCAAGCAAGCTTAAATCGATATAATTGTTAAAAAAATATATGCCAACTAAACTAAGGATATCAACATAAATCACCTAGAGTTCCAGAATGGAATTGCTAGAGAACACCCATCTTACCCCATCCATTTTTGTCAGTTGCATCACGACATTCTACTCTGAACCTAGATAAATGACTCTGAACTTCTCCAACAGTTTCTAGTTGTCTTTGCGCCAAAGAAGGACTAATCTCAACTGATCTATGAATGGCAAGAAACCAGTTAGTACATTAACAATGTGATTGCATCTCAAATAAAGATACTAGGAACTAAACATAAAATGTTTGTTCGTAATTAAATTATATTAATAAAAGAAAACATCAATAACTTTGGAGTATTTGCAACTTTTGACGTGGAAGGTAAGTTGCATTACTGTGAATGATTATGAACTCAGAACTCGGTAAACTATTAGCATAATCTTGATACTGCTCCTATTACCTAAATACCTATTTGAATAAAATCAAAATTGAGACGTTGAATAAAATAGTTTCCTTTTGATTATATGCATAAATACATACATTCTATTATGGCTAATAGTTATTGTTATCAAAACTGCTCTCATATTTACACATGGATTTTTGATATTCTAGTCTCAGATATGGTTTGTCTTTCTGTCAATCTCACAATGTTAGTACTTAGGCATATACACACACGTGCACGTGAGTACATATTCACACCATCAACTGGTATCCCCCCATACGCCCACACGTCATTCGCTAGACACAGACACAGTGACAAATAAATGCATCCTTAGCTAAATATAACAATCCATGCAAAAGTGCAGTTAAGTGTATATGCATCAAAGGGACAAATTTATATTCACATTAATACCACAGAAGGTAAATTTAAAATGATCAGAACTATAATACAGCTTAATTTGTAGCATACAGACTTATAAGTTTTAGGTCCTACAGACCCCAAATGTAGATTAGTGGAAGAAACTATATGTTATGTCGAGGCCAACAGGCCACCAGGACATGACCCATTCATAGGCCATATATGCACATCACTTGGCCCAACTTGCCAAAATAGTTATCGTGGAAGTACATATGAAAAAAGAAGCACCCAACTATAAGGTTACCAAGAGTCCATCTTTGTTCACCCACCAAAACTAGGGTGTTTGTTCACCCTCCATAAAGTATTGACACGTGTCAAATCCTTTAGTCAAAACCACTTTGAATGTTTACAAAACCCCTTCCAAAGTGGTTTATGCTAAATGAATTTGACACGTGTTAATCATTTTTGTTGGGTGAACAAACACCCTAGTTTTGGTGGGTGAACAAAAATGGACTCAGCTTACCAAACTCTCATCACCTATCAATGTGGGATTGAATCTAAGGGGTTCAAAAACTCCCTCACTCATCGTGAGAACGGCACAGTCTCATCCTATTGGAACACGATCCACTGGTTAGCTCTAATACCATTTTCACATGTCGGACAGAGCAGGACATGATCTGATGTGAATCGGCCTATTCGATTCACAAAAGATTGTAGAAAAAGAGAAACAGAGAATAATGATCTTTTTGTGAGAAAAGAACAAACTCCCAACTTTGGTGGACGGACAAGTCTAAATCCTTCTTATTGATACTTGAGAGTTTCTTCTCAATACAAGCATGAAAACTAATGACGGCCAGCCCTAGCTATAAATAGAAAGGAGAAACAAAACCCTAAGAGGTTATTGTGGTGAAAGACCACAATACCCCTTTATGACTAAATGATGATAGGTGGGCCCACATCAATACCGTCCCCTAAAAGCCACCTTGTCCTCAAGGTGGAAATCTGGAAACTGCGTCTGTTGCTATAGCGGCCTCTTCCTCCGTCGGATCCTCCTCCTCGTCGGGCAAGATTACGATCTGCAGCAACTTGCTCGCACATCGATGACCGGGAGTGAACCTCTCGTCGCATCTGAAGCACAAGCCAGCTGCTCTTCTCGCCTTCATGTCAGCATCCGACAGGCGCCTCCCCGGTACTATGGAGCCCCCTGTCCCGCCTGCGGGTCTAGGTGGTATTGGTGCCTGAGCCTCCGCTGCTGGTCGTGGAATTACTAGGCCCGTCTGACTGTGCTGTCCCGATGCTCCCCAAGCGTCTTTAAGGCGCTTTTCTTCCGCCAATTTCTCCTCTGCCTTGTGGGCCAGGCGAAGGAGATCTTCTAAGCACCGCGGACTCTGCAGCCTGAGCTCCGCTCGTATGGAGGGCTTTAAATCCTTCATAAACATACATATCTGTAACTCGTCCGACACCCCTCGAACGCGTCCAGATAGTATTCGAACTTCGCGACGAAGTCTCGAACCGTCCCCTCCTGTCGTAGCGACGACCACTGCTCGTAGAAATCACCCGAAGCCGTCTCCTGGAAGCGGTCTAAAATGTATCCCGTCAGCTCCGCCCAGCTGCTGAACGGGGTCCTCGCCGATCTCCACCGATACCACGCCAGGGCCTGGCCCTCGAAATAGATTCCGATGCATCTGAGGACCTCTGCCTCGGTCAGCTCCATGATCTCAAAATAGCGCTCCGCCCGAAAAATCCACTCGTCCGGGTTCTCACCCTCGAACGTGGGTAGCTTCAGTTTCTTCAGCCGGCGATCCGCGCTAAGGTCACCGTGCTGCATATCATCCCTGCCTCGTCCTCCTTCCCAGCGGTGTATCTCTCCGCTGGGTCTCGTACGGGCCTCTGTCAACCTCCTCATACCGCTCGTCAGCCCAGACCTGCTCACCCCACTCCTCCACCGGACCCCTGTAGTCACCGACTGCCCTCGTCCGTGTGGTCGTCGTGGGGGCAGGTCCCCTCTCTGGAAGTTGGCGGAATCCGCCGTTCCCCCAAAGAAATTGCTGCCTCCGCCTCCGCGTGCCTCGCTCCTCCTGGCGGTTCCGCTCCTCCCGTCCAAGCCGAACTCCCGCCAAGCCCCTTCCCGGACCCGCGAACCGATCTCCGTAGTTCGCTGTCATCGTCCGACCCCCGTAGGGGGGCCCAAGCCCTAGGGCTTCTCCCGAATGTGGAACCGGTCCGCCGGGACCGTACGGATCGACGGCGTCCGGCCACGGCCGCTCGTCGGCTCTCCTCTGGCGCCGACCGGCCAGGGGTGGCGGTCGGGCCGGCCAGCGACCGCCCCCAACAGCAGCGGCCCCGCCCGGCTCGCGCGTTGGCGGCGACGCTCCCGCGGCCTTCGGCCGCTGTCCGGCGAGGGTCGCCGGCCGCCAGGGCCCCGCCCGGCGCCGGCGGCGACGGCGGGTGCGGGCCAGCTCCTGTCGGCCGGTCCTCCGTGGTCGTCGTCGCTTCCCCCTCCGTATGAACAAACCCTAGTTGGTCGCCTAGGGTTTGGGTTTGCCACCTCCGCTTCGCCGCCATTGATCTTGTTCGAGATGTTTTGCAACAACTTCATCATTGCCGGAATCGACGTCATCTCCTCCCGCATGCTTCGTACCTCGGTCTGGAGATCCTCCTGTGTGGACGCTTGATCTTTGATTGCGGCCTTCAACTTTCGATCTCGATGTTGAAATCCTCCCGAAGCCCCTGGATCTTCTCCTCGATCGTGTTCCTTGTGCCGGACGCCATGGATCGTAGAGAGCTCTGATACCAATTGATGTGAATCGACCTATTCGATTCACAAAAGATTTGTAGAAAAGAGAAACAGAGAAAGATAATGATCTTTTTGTGAGAAAAGAACAAACTCCCAACTCCCAACTTGGTGGACGGACAAAGTCTAAATCCTTCTTATTGATACTTGAGAGTTTCTTCTCAATACAAGCATGAAAACTAATGACGGCCAGCCCTAGCTATAAATAGAAAGGAGAAACAAAACCCTAAGAGGGTTATTGTGGTGAAAGACCACAATATCCCTTTATGACTAAATGATGATAGGTGGGCCCACATCATGATCATACATAGGCCCCATGCACATCACTTGGCCCAACTTGCCAAAATAATTAACCCAAACATACACAAAAACCAAACCCAAACCCAAATATAAGCTTAACAAACTCTCACTACATATCCATTGTGAGACTAAATATTGGGATTTCATACTGTAAGAAAACCCCCCTTTTTAAAATATTTTTGTCATTATTAGTTTATTAGTTATTACTCTTAGTTTAGTCAAATATCAAGAAACATGTGGTCTCTGATATAAATTGTACTCACCTCCCTTAAATGAAGTATATTATTGTTACACTCAACTTCTCAATATGGTATCAAAGCATAGTCTCTTTTTGGCTGAACTCTTTTACCTTTTCCAAAAGCCTATTCCCTCACAAAACACCAGTTGTTATTATCACCACCATTGTTTCGCCACCATCCTCCACTCAACCCCTTACTTCCTCTCCTCTTTCCTAACCCTAAATCTAAACTATAATTGTACAAAATCTAATCTTAATCTAATACTCCATATTCGTCTTACATTTTGACATGAGATGTGCCACCGTCGTCCAGAATCTGAATCTACACGGTCTCTTCCAACACAAGCAAGAGCTTTGTTGTCTCTCATTTGCATCTCGTCTGCAGTCCTCCTCTCCATTAGCCTCTCCTCTGCCATCAATGCCGACCTAGTATCTTCTTTACGCTCCCATTACCCTCTGCGCTGTACAACGCTAGCTTAGGTCGACAGTCTCTTCGCCATGAGCGCCTATTGCAGTTCACACACTACCAGTTATTAGCTTGTAGTCCCCATTCGCAAGAGCTCAAGCATACTCCCCAAGTCTCAAGTAGTCCCCATTTTCGTCCACCCTTTCTAGCTCGAGCAACTCCTACCGGTCTCAACCATGCCCTACCGTCATTAGTGTACTCAAACATGTTGTCTGCAGCATCCTCTACTACCAAACTCTAACCCTAATGTTCTCTCTTAGTAGGTTCTCAAATCAGCCATCAATACTTGATAATATAACTCATATTTTATGACTTAAACTCCTTTAATATTAGCCATTTAATATTAGCAAGTTTTAATTACAGCCACCAAATCTTTCATTTAATCTCAACCTTTATAACTCCAACATTTCTTTTAATGTCCACCCTTCATTCTCTTCCAGTCTCAAATATTAAACTCTTCCCTTCTTTTTTAATTTGTAAATCCATTATGTTTCAATTTCAACCCTTATAGCTCCAACCTTTCTTTTACTATCAACCATCCTCTACCATTATGACCCCTCTTTTAATCTCCACCATTTATTCCAATGTTATAGATTTCGCTAGGCGGAGTCGGTGCGTTGAGGGCCCGACTAGCGCCTAGGCGCCGATTTGATTTTTTTTTATTTTTCCTAAGTGAATTAGTATATATAAAATAGTTTGTATGTGATCTGTGGACACATAAACTATTGGGCCTTTGTGGCTAGTACAGCCATACTAAAGTCTTCTACTGTTGTGGTTATGGGTTCGATCCTCCAAACCAAATTTTTTTCTTTCAAATTTTTTTTTTTTTTTAACCCTAGAAAAAAAAAAAGTATATATGAGGGGAGGAGAGGAGAGAGAGTGTGCAGACTTCTCCTCCTCCCCCTCCGCTCCCCTCCGCTCCCCCTCCTCCTCCTCCCTCCCTCCCCTCCGCTCCCCCCCTCCCCTCTCTCCTCCTCCCCTCCGCTCCCCTCTCTCCTCCTCCCCTCCGCTCCCCCCTCCCCCTCCGCTCCGCCTCTCTCCTCTCCCCACCTCCTCCTCCCCTCCGCTCCCCTCTCTCCTCCTCCTCCCCTCGACGTCGACGACAGCAAAAACAACAACAGCACAGCAGCAGCAACAGAAGTCGGCGGCGGTGGCGTCAACGACGGCGACGACGGTGGCAAACGGCGTCGACGACGACGACGGTGGCAAACGGCGGCGACGACGGCGGCAAACGGCGGCGACAGGTAAGTAATTTATTTTGTCATTTTTTTTTTTTTTTTTTTGAAAAAATTTCAAAAAAATTTGCCCTAAACCGGCCGGCTAGGTCCGACTAGGGCCGGCTAGGCCCGACTAGGGCCGCCTAGGCCCGCCTAGACCCGCCCAGCGCCTAGGCCGGCCGCCTAGGGCCTTTTCGGTGCGGCCGGCGGCCGCCTAGCGCCTAGGCGCCGCCTAGGCGGCCGCCTAGCGCCTAGGCGCCGCCTAGGCGGCCGCCTAGGCCGATTTTTAGAACACTGATTTATCTCTTTTATTATCCACCATTATAACTCTTATCTCTTTTAATCTCAACGTTTCATTCTCTTCGTTTTTCCCACCCAACACCAAAGATTATAACCTTTTACTACCACGACCTCTCCCTAGATCGTGTCTGCTTCTCCAACTCCTCTAGCATAGATAGGCAGATCGACCGACCCTCTGATCTGGATATGTTCTAAAACTTTGACTTAATGGATTCTTCTCTAAAGGGTTCAGCTTTGGCATAGCATTCATGTATGCATCTCTCCCATAAATCAGGACATAGTCGCTAGCGATGTTCTCGTACTCCTAGAAGCGATGGATGTCTGAGTTGTCATGGTGGTCATTGTGTTATGTCTTCTTCTATTGTGGTGTTCTCTTATTACATTTAGATATATACTCTAGTTGTCATATCATCTATTGTCTGATCTATTTGGCCCTATTATTATTTCGGCAGAAGCAACTAAGCATCTAAGTTGCATGATCTCTCCTCCACTATAACTCCTCTCTCTAGAACTTTTATAACGAGTATTTATTTGTTCTTCTTTGTTTCTTGACTCTAGTCCACCAATCACAAGACTTCTAGGCTGATCACTTATTTGATGGCATGTTTTCCAAATACATTAAAGTACCTAATAGATAGATTTCACTCGTTGTTTCTCGGGCTCCACCAGTGTTCTAAAAAGCGCCTGGTGCCCGCCCTAGGTCCGCCTAGGCGCCCAGACTATGCATATTTTGGATTTTATAGACTTTTTCTGCAATTTTCAGTATATTTTTTGGATTTTTTTATTTTTTGAACCACGACCGCCTAGCGCCTTTTACAACCTTGAACACCACCACGCTTTAATCTAATTTTCATCTCTTAGTATAAATGGTTCCTAGCTTCCACTTTAGTTTTATCTCAATAAGAACCGTCTTACTTGGGATTACAGTTGTTAGGTCATTTTTTCTCTTTCATTTGTAGTTCGAGAACTTTACACTCAGACAATGCTTCTTGAAGCTGTGAATCTAATAGATTATATAGACTCGATGCACAACCTACCGTAAACATCTATGTTTCGACTAGTAATTGGCATTGCCATCTCAAGCATCCAACCTTACCCAGTCCTAAAGTGACGCTTCCAAAATTATCTCTTTTGAATTTCACATGTGAAACATGTATTATGGGCAAGCATCATCGATCCTCTTTTTCTCCCATTCATGAGCATAGTGACTCTTTTCTATGGTGCATTCTAATACTTGGGGCTATAAAATTGCTGAGCTTATATGGATTTTGTTAGTTTGTTGCATTTACTATAGATCACTCCAGGATGACTTGGTTCTTTGCTTCGGGATCGTTTAAAAACTATCTCACACTTCTACTATAAATCCAATTGAGAATTTATTTCTTACCATCGGCTAAGACATTTTTTCTTCAACTTGTATCTTCTTTCTTTCCTTTTTTCTCCTCTTACCTCAATAAGGGGGCCTACAACATCCTGGTTGGTGAGCAACTATGGATACAAGCTCTATGGTCTAAAGGCATTTGGGATCTTGTTTCCTTACCTCTTGGACACTCTCGGGTGGCTATAGATAGGTCTTTATAGTGATGCATAATCATGATGGCTCTGCTGAAAGATTAAAGGCACGTCTTATTTCTTGTAGACTTTTCTAGCAATTACGTAGGGAGTCATTGGAGGTATCAGCAATCCAAGGTCTAGGACCCCAGTACGGACGGCACGATGTGTCTTGATCCGATTGTCGCGAGGTTAAAAACCCCATAATAGATACTAATGGGCCAAAGAACCATCTTAGATAACAGAGCCAATGATGCAGCAAGGAACAACTCTAGTTCCCACAAAAAAATAGTTCTATTAACTTACTTCGTCAATAACTTCATTACAAGAGACGACCCAAGGTGCCTTATTTATAGGATAGAGACGATACTAAGAATAGAAATCTGAAAAAACCTAGAAACTATTTAAATCATTATCATCCAAGCCTTCTTTCATCATAATGAGGTTGTCTGTAGAGCATAAAAAAGTTTCATACAAGATTTGACAAAGTCTGAAAGAACCTAGAAACTATTTAAATCATTATCATCCCAGTACGGATGGCACGATGTGTCTTGATCCGATTGTCGCGAGGTTAAAACCCCATAATGAATACTAACAGGCCAAAGAACCATCTTAGATAACAGAGCCAATGATGCAGCAAGGAACAACTCTAGTTCCCACAAAAAAATAGTTCTATTAACTTACTTCGTCAATAACTTCATTACAAGAGACGACCCAAGGTGCCTTATTATAGGATAGAGACGATACTAAGAATAGAAAATCTGAAAGAACCTAGAAATTATTTAAATCATTATCATCCAAGCCTTCTTTCATCATAATGAGGTTGTCTGTAGAGCATAAAAAAGTTTTATACAAGATTTGACAAAGTCTTAAATCTGATTGTTGACCTGACTTTGTTGTGTGCTTGAGATGATAGTAGGGAAATGCAAAATCTAATTATGTTTGTCATAAGCAACTTTTGAGCATACTATTTCCTCTTAATGAGTTGATCTTTGTGGTTTGTCAGCTTATTGATTACACATGAATGAACATGGTGCTTGCAATTCTCGCCAACAATAGATTGGGTTTTGTTGAGTTGGGAGGAGAGAAATGAGGAGAAAGAGGGAAGAGAATAGGAGATTAGAAGGGGAAGTAAGGAAAGAAGATGAGGAATAAGTGGGAAAAGTAGAAATCGCAAGAAAGGGTTGACAAGAACTAGGAAGGCAACCAAAGGGCCTGACAATGGTGCGGACACAGACAGAGGTAAAGAAGGAGACGCTTTTTCTTTATTTTTATTTAATTTATGGGTCTTATCGTCATTTTTGTGTCATGTGCATGTCATATGAGTATTTTTAGATGGAAATCAGTTAAAGTAAACGGCAGCGGGGGGAGTCTCGGTAGGGATATAATCTAAATAAACCTAAATCGATAGGACGGTTTCCTGTAATTTACCCTATATATTAGGAAATTAGTCAGTGTAGATGATGTAACCTGCAAACATAATAAACATAGAGAATCTGGAATTCGTAGGAAAATTTGAGCCACAGTAAATGTTAAATTAAAAGGATTCATCATATCTAACCAATGTTCGCAGGATTGGTATTAGAATTGGTCCCTTCCTATGAGTATCAGGATAGGCGTATCGGCAATACCGGCGGTTTCAGATTGATGTATCACATTTTTTGGTATCGTAAAACTTTATTAATAAATTATTAATATTTTAGAAAAAATATTTATACATTTAGGCTTAATTGTAAGTATTTTTGTGTTGTTTATAGTAGTTTTAAATTGAATTAAATAATAATCACCCTTGTTGATTGGTTTACCTGTGATAAATAAGTTTTTTTTTCATTTACATGCCTTTACAACCTTACTATGCTTTTACACCCTTGTTGATTGATCTTTTTCGTTCAATTTCCTTTGCCAATTTGACTAGGAAAGAGACTCCCAATGTCGGTATCATTCAGTATAGGTAACGGTCGGCATCGGATCGAGACATGCCAAACCGTATGGTATCGATCGAATCGTACCGGTATCATTCTATATTGCAAAATATGGATCTAACGACTCCAGGCATTAAGATTAATTTGGTTTTATGAGATTAACAATGTCTTGTTACTATGCATGTCTTCCAGGTTTTTGAGGGATGCTGATTGGATCTTTATGGCCTTTGGTCATTGTTTACCTAAACACTTGACGGCTAGCAAGGTTAAGTTCAACAGTCTGACGGTACTATTCCTACAAGAACCACTCAACAAGAGTACCTAACTATAACTAAGGTGGGGAGCACCAGTAAAATTAGAGTAAGCACTTTATAAGAGCTCTATGTACTCTTCCTGATCTTAGAAATTAAGCAAGTGGCCCTCCTGTAGTGATATGTAAGCTTAAAGAGCATTGTAAAGAAAAGATAACGAACATACATGTAAGTCAAATTATTATAAACTTTTGGAGGTGCATTAGCTTCAAGTAATCCATTATACACCTAGCACAGGTTCCAGAACCACCCCCAATTTCATATATCTGAATTAATGCAAAATATATGTCAGTCACAAAATAAAAAAATAAAAAAAGAGTAAGTGACATGACGAAGAACCTTAAACCAAAATATGCCAAATAAAAAAGGCCTTTGTCCTCTATGGCCATAAAAACGAAACAACTTGACTCTCAAGGTCTAGGTTAAAACACAAGCAATTACTGTTGAACTATATATTCCCTCCTAAACTGTGATTGGCAGATAACAGTAAATTTGCAAAAAAAAAAAAAAAAATCAACCAAAGTAAGCGAAATGTTGAAGTTTTAATCAATTCATGCTGAGTGGATTCTATGAATATTCCTTAAACATTTTTTCAGTTTTTCAATTCCTATACTAGTGCATTCACTGCATTGTGAAGATATGTAATACTATAAATAGAAACCAATATGAAATATTGTGGAATCTGAGGTCCAAGAGAACTATGTTTAACGATAGCCAAACGCATGACTCCCAGTGTTGGTCGTTGTTTATTTATTTATGTCCGCATTTAATGTACTCCATAAGGGCCTGTTTCATGTGAACAGGCTTGGTTGGGGTATTTGGGCAGGTGGATGGGTGGCTTTGTGTGTGTACTCGCTTCAAGTATGCAGTTAAGTATAATAGCCAAAGCTTTTTCGGCAAGCGACTACCAGACAAAGTAGAAGCTTAGCTTATTAAGAACAAGATCGAAGATTTCTGAAATTTCTTACAGCCAGAAAATGTTAAATGTTTGCTTATAACTTATTTGAAGATTACCTGCTAAAGATGGAAGGTTTCTGAAAATTGAAAAGAAAGATAGTAAAGTGGTCAATTTGGACAATCACCATGAACCATTAGAATTGGGATTGTCCTTCCTTCACTCTTTCACGTAATGTTTCTTAAAGATGAATGCAATTCCCTATAGCAAATTGTATCATCTTACCTCTTCCTCTAGACTCTTTATAGCCTAGGGGAACTTGGAGGGAGCTCCTTGGTTGCAAGAGGTTAAACAGTAATCTGAAAGGTAGGCCTACCTACCTACCAACTGGCTACATAGGTTTTTGTTGTTATTATTAATAAAAAACCAACTTTCAATGCCTTTTATTGCTTTAATGGCTGATTTCAATTCCTATTAACTACTAGCTATTATTAGCTATTTAATTGGCTATTTAATCCTATTAAATTATATTAATTATATGGGTTGAGGGTTGTCTATATAATTCAGATTTTTGTGTTGTTAAAGACACACTTGAGAGACATGAAAAAGAGAAACAAACCTCTATATGTATTCTTCTTGCTCCTCCTCTACAACGATATGATTCCCTCTTTCCTTTCGGTTTCAATCTCTCATACTCTGGGTAAAGCTAAATTCGGGTCATTCTTCCGAAGTTGTGTGCAACAATGGGAAGCCGATAGCAAGGGAGTTTTACCTCTAGGAGGATTCGAGAAGAAGTCTGCACATAGACCTCGAATAATCTCTTAGGACAATGCTTCGTGCATGACTTCCCCGTAGACCGGTATCTCTAACTTTTGGTTATTATTTTGCTATTCTATTTTTCATGATGATACAGAAATATTTTCCAACAATCTAAGAGATTATTCATTAAATAATAATAATATAGTTTAAATTAATATATTATTGTTCTTAATGTTATGATTCAGAGAGAACATATTTTCTAATAATATATTGTTACATTAGTTATGTGTTCTTGTTGTTATGAATCAGAGAGAACATATTTTCTGATAATATATTGTTATATTAGTTATGAATCAGAGATTATTCATCAAGTGTACATGTTGTTTCTAACCAAAATTATACTGTTGAGAATTACATGTCCAAGTAAGCTGCATATTTGCTCAGAAATGTTGGACCTTGTTGTATGTAGATACGTGAGATTTCATATAACTCATAAATTCTATTAGAAAAAACGTATGTGTTATGTTTCAGATTCTTTGTTGGGAGAGAGTTTGTGGTATTTTTTTAAAACAACTTGATATTTTCCTCTTACTAATGTTATTATTCAATAAATTTAACTTGGGTGCCTCGTGAACTTTCAACATGCTTTACCCTTAGCTTGTGAATTCCTACTAGCTAGAAATGACCACTAAACTTTACATGTTCTCTGATACCGAGATACTTAATTTATCATAATTATTGATCATTATGCTTATATCATTGGAGTTATTCATTCATATGTAATGGTTTCTTTAATCAATGATAATTCTTTGATGGTTCTTATAAAATATAATATTGTTGGGAAACTCCAAATAATATGCTCATCATTTATTGGCTTACAGAACTTGGAAACTGAAAATACGCTCATTATGCTCATTGGCTTACAGTTATAAAATATGCTCACTGGCTTACAGTTACAAAATATGCTCAATATTCATTGACGTTTTTTTTTTGTTATTCATGCATATGCACAACATGAAAACTCCAAATGATACAGGTTGTCATCCTTGTTGTGGATGTTATCTTCTTTGTCCATATATTTTTCTCTTTGGACGAAACACAGGTACCATCCTAGTTTTTTTCAAACAACATGACACAAAACATGTTGGCATTCAATTCACAGTATGTATCAAAGCTACATCCTTATGAATATGTAAAAGACACTCTATTCTTTACAATAGGAATATTATTAGTTGGTTGTGTCCATAAGTTATTGTTACATGCGAAGGAGAATGCATGGCCATAAATTGGGTTTGATGTTAGCAAGGTTGTAAAAATCGCTAGTCAGCCGTTAGTCGGTTCGCGGGGACTAGGAATTAATCGGATTAATCGGAGACTAGTCGGATTAATCAGTTTGAGTTTATATATATATATATATATATATATATATATATATATATATATATATATATATATATATTAAAAAAATATGCAATATATGCTATATGTCATCAAAGTATTAACTTAAGTACCCAAACAAATAATATATAAGTAATATATGTCCTTGGTATGCACCTTTTTCTGAAACTTCTTCTCCTTCTCTTCTTTCTCCTTCTCTTCCTTCTCTGTCGGTTGCTTTTTAGGTTTTTGAAATATCTGAATTTCGGGTTGGATTTTGATCTTTTTACCTTTTTTTGAAACCGAGGTCTAGTCGGCTGCCTAGGTCCGATTATTGCTTGAGCTTTTTTTTTTTTGACAACTAGCCCCCTAGTCGAGTCGGCGAAGGCTGACTACCGACTAGTCGGCCACCTAGTCGGATTTTTACAACAGTGGATAGTGGATGTTATATATATATATATATATATATATATATATATATATATATGAAAAAAGGGTAAATTTTATTCCAAAATCAGCTCAAACAATAATACAATCATACAATCAGGAGTGGTCCCCCACCCTTCAGATTTTCATAGCAGTTACATCGAATACTATATTTTGTAGAATTCCTATAGTAGGGGTGGTTAGCCCCTCAAAAATGCGTCGGTTCTGTTCTCTCCAGACATGCCAGACAGAAGCTGCGAGCCGAACTCTGGCGGTCTTGAACCAAGCCTGCCCTCTCCTTCTCCGATCTCGGATCCCAGCGATGATATCTCCAATCCCCCGGTCTGTATCACATCCTCCCAGCGCTCTGCGGCTTTGCTCAGTCCAGATAGTCCAAGAAACCTCACACTCAAAGAACAAGTGTCGTATAGACTCATTGTCCACATCACATAGCACATACTTCGGGTTGGACACCTAGATCCCAAATGAGATGAGTCTGTTCCTCGTCAGCAGCCGACCAAGAAGCAATCGGTAGACACACAGCTGCATCTTACGAACCAGACCCTTGCACCAGATGAATTCATAGTCTGCGCTCGAGGAAAAAGTACGCCGCACAAGGTTGTAGTAGCTATGGAACTGAAACTCCCCAGTAACCCCAGTAATCTCCGACGGATTCCAAGTCCAACAATCTGCTGGCTGTGTCGGGTCTATCTCCACCTCACGAATGGCATCTACAAGCTCCACCGTATGTCAATATATCTTCGGTCGCCACTCTCCATTTCTGATAATATGCCGGCAGGTCAACCCCCTGCCAGCCTCCCTGTGGGTCCGGTCGCCCAGAATCTCAATCAGAGATTGACACTCTAACCATGGATCCCGCCAGAGGTCAGTCCCAGCTCCATCCCTCGTAGTTCTCCGGATTGCTGATTTGAGGACAGCTCTGTGACGTAGAATCTGCTTGAAAGTGACAGAATGGTTGTTGTTGGGGGAGCAGGTCCAGAAGTTGCCCCCCTTCCAGATACCGACTGTACATCCAATCAGCCCATAATGACCTACCCTTGATGAACCTCCAGGCCAGCTTCACAGCAGAGGCCTCCCTAACAGACTGCATGGGTCGAAGCCCTACTCCACCCTCCTCCCGAGGTCGGCAGAGCTGCTCCCAAGATATCACATGCGTGCCTAGGTCATTATCAGGTTGCGCACGTTGCGTACGTTGCGCAAGTTGCGCACGTGGCGCACGTTGCGCGAGTGGCGCAAGGTGGCGCAGGTCGCGCAGGTTGCGCAAGCTGGCCTGGAGGTCGGCAGAGCTGCCCCCCTTCAGATACCGACTGTACATCCAATCAGCCCATAATGACCTACCCTTGATGAACCTCCAGGCCAGCTTCACAGCAGAGGCCTCCCTAACAGACTGCATGGGTCGAAGCCCTACTCCACCCTCCTCCCGAGGTCGGCAGAGCTGCTCCCAAGATATCACATGCGTGCCCCCCCCTCCAGATGAAGTCGGCACATATTTTATCCACCTTTCGGATGGTGGCGACAGGAACCAGAATAGACTGGAGCCAGAAGAGTGTCAGTGACGAGATGACCGATCTAACTAGCTCAATGCACCCTCCAAACGACAGGCCAACAGCCTGTCACCCTTCAACTCTCCTCTGAGCATACTCTACCAGACTGTGACAGTCAAGGTCCCGAGCATAATTAACTGTCAGAAGTACTCCTAGATATTTCACCGGAAGATTGCTTCCCAAAGCTTCCGCTCGTTCCTCCTTCAGAAAGCATAGGGAGCTGAAGTAGACACGGCTCTTCTCTCGGTTCATTTGGAGCCCAGTAAGAGCCTTCATTTCTCCCATAATCTCATAGATCGTGGTCATAACTCCCATAGAGGGGAGGAAGACCAGGAGGTCGTCAGCATAGATGAGATGAGTAACGGGGGGCTCAATCCTCCTGAACAGCGGGACCAGCCTCCCACTATGAACCGCCTTATCCATCAGACAGGTGAAGTACTCCATGACAAGTGTGAACAAGTAAGGAGACATAGGGTCGCCTTGTCGGAGTCATCGGTTGCTGCGGAAGAACCCATACGGAGTACCCTGGATAACTACAAAGAAGGTAGGGGTCGAGATGCACTCCCTAATCCTCGCAACCCATCGCTCGTCGAAATCCATGGCTAGCATCAGGTGGCACAGGAAGCTCCTATTGACCATGTCGTAGGCTTTCCTCAAGTCCAGCTTCACACACGCTTTCTTCCCTCCTGGTTTATTGAACCCTCTCACCATCTCATGCGCCAGAAGACTGTGCTCAGCAATCGATCTCCCTTTAATGAAGGCCGCCTAGTTCGGAGAGACCAAGTCCTGCATAATTCCCTCCATGCGTCGGCACATAAGGTGCGTAATTATTTTGTAAAGATAATTACAGCACGCTATAGGCCGAAAGTCCGCCAGCGAGGTCGCTCCTTCCTTCTTCGGCACGAAGGTCCTCCTTCAGCAACTTCCCCTCAGAGAAGAACTCATGGACCGCCTCTAGCACCGGTACCTTCAGGGCCTCCCAGTGGCATTTGTAGAACCCACTGCTGAAACCATCCGGCCCCGGAGCCTTGTTGGGATCTGCCTTCTTGATGATAGCCTCCACCTTCTCTATAGTGACCGGCGCGAGTAACTGGCTATTCCCACAGGGCGTTACCAATTTCTTTGTAATAATATTCGGAAACACAGAGAGAGAGTCAGTCTGAAAGTATAGCTCTGAGTAATACCTGATAGCCTCCCCTTGGATCTTCGACAGCTCTCCAACCAATTTGCTCTCACCATCAAGTAGATGGGAGAGACTATTTCTATGTTGTCTGGACCGGATCACATCATAGAAGAACTTGGAGCATCTGTCTCCTTTCTTGAGCCAGGAGCATTTAGCGCGCTGGGCCGCACTAATCTCCTTCTGCAGACGGAGGATGTTGACCTCCCCAATCAGCTCCTTCTCCCGTGCTGCTAAGGACTCATCCAGTATATCAATTTGCATGGAGTTCTGGATGGCCCTAAGTTTCGCCTCCTTGTCATCCAGGGAGGGCTTGGGCATTCTCTTCACCCAACTTCGAATAACCTTCTTTGTGTGCTTGAGGATGTGGACCATACGGAACTGAGCCGTGCCCCCTTGCTGGCTAAGCAGACCCTCTTCTACCGCCTCGACGTACCCTCCAGAGAGAAACCAGCTGCTGTTGTACCGGAAAGGCCGCGACTTCCAGGTAGGCCGCTCTGTGAAGCCGATCCTGATAGGGGAATGATCACTTGTCCCAGCAGCCAGACCCTCTGCCACAGAATTTGGGAAGCACCGGAACCACTCCTCATTTCCCATAGCTCTGTCCAGCTGACAAGCAACTCTGTTGGCAACAGCTTGTTATGCCAAGTCCAGATGTGCCCCGTTTGTTCCAAGCCCTGAAGGTCCGTCTGAAAAAGACACCTCTGGAAATCATACAGGATCGGATCTGGAACAGGTCTGCCTCCCATCTTCTCCCTACGGTGAAGTAGAGCGTTGAAGTCACCCATCAGGAGCAGCGGAAGATGCAATGAGTCAACAGTAGCAGCCACTTTAGCGCTATCCCGCCAAAGGCCCTCCCGCCGCCACCTGTCATTGCGGCCATAGACCGCCCCTAGCAAGAACCTGAAACTACCTTTATTGGAAAGGGAGACTGCTATCAGCTGATCCGTCAACAAGACCATATTCCCGTCCCAGCTGTTGCTATTCCATCCGACCCAGATCCTAGTCATGTCACACGGCGCCAAATTGTGAAGTTGGGCCTAATGGGGGGAGTCTGTCGGGTTAATGTCTTCTCTCCTTTAATCTTAGTCTCCAGCAGTGTAGAGATGTCGCACTTCTCTCTGCGTAGGACCTCACATATCTCTCTCCCTAAGGAGCATGCACCCCTGACGTTCCAGGAGATTACCGCTATTAATTATTAAGATAGTGGTTCCCCTGAATACCTTTTGGACCAGTACCCGGGGATGGTACCACGTCCGTCAACGTCATGTCCTCCTCCACCCCAGACGAGATGGGATGCTGGTTCGCCGTTTGGGAGATCATCAGGACCCAAGTCGGGTTGTCCACACAAAGCGGCTCACCGTGGCCAGGTGACCGGCCCTCCCCCCTGAGGTGCCCGTCGCGTAGGGGGCCAGCATGTCTCTTCCTGCTATACACTCTCTCCTCGGAAGTACCCCCATCTCTTCCATGCTCTTGCCCCGATGCCGACATGCCTCTGGTAACCATACTCCTCTGAGCGGTGAAAGTGATTATAGTCCCATTAGGGTGTACCAGCTGAGGCGGGACAGTCACCATAGCCCCACTGGTGGTCACTGTCTGAGTTGGTATAGTCAGACTTAGCCCACTGGCATCCTCCATCAGTCGGTCCCCCTCCTGCAGGACCCCCTTGGTGCTCTCGTCCCCACTAGCAGTCTTCGTCACCCTGGAAGTTCCAGGTTCCTTAGCTGGCCCTGGTGGGGTCCCCGTCTTATGTCCTCCAGAAGGGCAAGAACTAACGAGGTGCCCAAAACAGGCACAATATGAACAGGTAAGTGGAACCCATTCATACTCAACCTTCTGGGTTAGAACCTCTCCAGAAGGGACTTCATACTCCAACAAGCTCGGGAGCTCTCCACCAGCCCTAATCTCCACGAACATCCGAGCATACATCAGCCTCGACCGAAATGCAGTAGTATAGTCACCCTTGATCGGTTTGCCCACCAAGCTGGCGAGCCTCATGAGCAAAGGGATACTCCAATACCTGACTGGGAACTCCGGAAAGCGGATCCAAACAGGGATAGCATTAAGGACTTCCTTCTCGCACCGCAGTTCTACAGTCCACTCTTTCAAAATGATCAGCCTGCCATCAAACGTCCAAGGCCCTCCTTGGATATCCTGGTGACGTCTTCCGCCAGTCCGAACTTCACATAGTAGAAGCCATTCTCTCTCGCAAATATCTCCATGCTTTCTTTAGGTTGCCAAACACGTACCGCGTACGCCCGGATCTACCCATAAAAGGGCTTGTTCCCCAGCACGTACAGGACCAGCGTGTTCTCCTAGAAGGTTGTCACATTCGCTATCTCCTCCGCTGGAAACGAGGTTCGAAAGTCACTTCCTACCTTCTTTGGTAGCACGTACTCTATAGATGCTGGGTAGTTGGGTCCTAATGTCTTACATATGTCAGCCCAGGACTTTCCCACAGGGCGGGAGAACGTCCCATGAGACCATGGGACGGCACCAGGTGGGGAGGACCCAATTCCCTGACCCCCCAAGTCAACAACTTTCCCCTGACCCCCCAAGTCAACCGATCCCCAACCAGCACTATTCACCATCCGGGAGGATCCCCCGGGGCCAAGGGACGTCTTCCGAGTCCCCGAACTATCTCTTGTTCTGCTGACAGAGGTGTTGCGCGCCTTTTGGTGTGCCAACGCACTACCCTCCTTTCCCCTGCTCCTGCCACCGCGACGTCTCGTAACCGTCGTCCAGCCACCGTTCTCCATCTGTCCTCCCTGAGATCCAAACAAGGATCCAGGTTGAAAAACACCAATATTGCCCCTGCCATCGTCAGCGCCACCGCTGCCACCGCCGCTGCCCCCACACCCAGGACCACCGCCGCCGCCCGCTACCCCGGCCAGCGCCGGCCCCGGCGACCCATCGCCTGTGTACGCGCCCGCGTGCGCAGCACCTGATCTCGCGCCGCCAACGCCCCCGCCGCCGGGGCCGCCCTTGGTTAGTCCTCCCCCGGCAATGCCGCCACTGGCCAGCCCACCCGTACCGCTGTCGCCGACGCCACCCCCCGCGTTCGTCCTGGCCAGACGAAGCCATTTTTGTCAAACCACCGCCGGCGCCGCCTGAGCTGCCACCGCTCGCGCCGACCACGGCCGTCCCGCCGCCGGCCGCTCCGACCCTGGCCGACCCACTGTCGGGGGCGCCAGGGTCCCAGACGAGCGAAACCCTAGAATCTGCCCGCTCCAGTAACCATCGAACGTTTTTCCTGAAAGAAGAGGAATATATATATATATATATATATATATATATATATATATATATATATCATTAATGACAATCTTGATTTGAATTGCATTTCTCTCAACCTAATTTGATTCCTTTCTCATTACATGGTGAAAGACTTGGTGTAGACATGGTTTAAACGAAATGAGATGTGCTCTGGGTGTAATATTCCAAATGGGCTACTTGTTCCCAAAAGGATGTTAGAATGCCTCTTTAGGCTGTTGTCACTTGCGGGTATAAATAATGTTATATCCCTAATTGGACTTGAGCATAGTTTCTTTAAGTGACATTCTTTTAGGATATCAACTTAGAATCATATTTTGTTTGATTACTTTTATATAGATATTGTTAACGAAAGAAGGGGTTTTAACTTGAAATCATATTTTGTTTGACTATTATAACAATGTTTTATTCCTTCCATGAAATATTTATCATCTTTCTGTTTAGAAATGTTTATAATAATCAATTATGTTAAATTGTGTTTAGAAATAAGTATAATATTTAATTCTTTAAATATAATATTATGTTAAATATTTGTGTCATAATCAGAATATTAGTATGTTAAATATACGTTTAGAAATATTTGATTCATTAGAAAATGTTCAATTTTCTTGTTAAATATTGTTGAATTATTTCAATGTTAAAATTCATAAACATTATATATTGGTGTGCCATAATGAACAAGTTGTATATCGGTTCAAAATTACATTTCTTATTATTATGCAAACTAACATTTATTGTCTTGAAGACCGAACTGTTAGAGATTTTTATCTTTTTCGGACATGATCTTTGTAATGTTATTTCTTCAAGTCAGAAGCACTATAAGTTGTGAAATGTTAGAAAATGAGCAAACATGCTAAGGCATAGGGTAAGTAATACAAAGTTCTTCGCTTTATTATTCTAAATTTGATGTTTATAAAAAAAAATCCAAATTCTTGGACAAAAATAGATGCCGGTGAGATTATAGAACTATCTCAAAATAATGTACAAAATGACATTTCTTCTCAAGTGCTATTATTAAGCCGAAATCAAGAAGTACAAAATTGCTCCGATCACGTGGAAAGGTAATTTTTGACATTTACAATTCACATATTCTTCATTTTTTTATTCCTAAATTTAATTGGAGAAATATATTGTTGAAATCTATGAGCCAATTATCTTGGTTTATATATATGATTCTGTATATTGTTGTATTAAAGTGATATTCTTCGCATGTTAGTTTTGCATGTTTGAACCTTAGATGATCATATTATCACGATATTAGAATTTATACTCGGATAAAGAAATCACAATATTGTTCTGTCACAATATTTAGATTATGTCTGACAAGCATTGGTTTGCATATAATTTGCAACGTTATAATTTCTTTTGACACGTTCAAACAATCTAGTCAAACCAAAAATTCCTAAAAAAAATAGACTAAAATTGGTTTCATAGAGTTTTTTAAGTGTTTTTCTGAGTCATTATATGACATATTATTTGGATATAAGAATATTAAAGATCACTAAGATCCAGTGTAAGATTTCACCTGTAGAACAACTTAGATACTCATAAGTTGATAGGTCCATGTGACAAACTATCATAGCTAGAAGTATCAAAGTATTTGAAATGGTATAATTAAACATAGCATGTGTTGAAGCTGAATGGTTCAGATATCTTACTATGTATATATCAAATAGATCCAAGCCCAAATTTCACTCTTGCTATGACTTCATGATGTATTGAAATTGAATAGATCAAGCATCTTATTACGCATACACATGATCTACATATTTCTGTACCCGTCATTTTTATAAATTATGCTAATGAACTGCTAAAGCATAATCTTGTGAATAAGATGAACATATACATGCAGCTACGTTTCAAGACATTAAAAGAGCCTAAAAGGCAAAAATGTGATTCTTGACTATAAAAGTCATAAAAGAAGTTTACAGATCTCTTGACGAAGAGTGTTTACTCTTGACGAAGAGTTTGTCTAGAAAATTAATTCTAATATCATCGAGGGGGCTGGGGTTAAGCCCATAAGTAAGTCACCAGTAGTGGCAACCCAACCGAGTCTGACTGGAGATGCCAAGAAGCCGGTTCAATGGGTAGAAACAAGCTGAACATAGGTGACTATTATAGAACACTGACATTTGAGATTAAAACTAATGCCCAAGTGGATGTACGATGATGTAAAATGATACTCCATCCCTATGGTGGCAAAACTCCTAATAAGTCCAAGCATGATTATGCAGGCTTGACTCCAATCACCAATCCTTTGAGGACTTACCTATATGAGAGGTCGTAAAGGCTGCGACTATGGAACATGGCGATCCCAAATAACTCTCATGAATAAAGAAAAAATGTGCATGGCCAATCAAAAGCGCCACCCCGATAGACCCAAGAACCTCTAGCATACTATGTGTACTATTTTCTGAATCTGGTTCAAGAAGTCTGATTCAAGACATAGTCCATCAAGCACTTCTTCAGATAAAAACAATAGTCACTAAGTAAGAATCAAGACTGTAGTCATCTAGAATCAAGACTGTAGTCATCTCATCTATGCATAGTATATAATTTTCCAGAAATTCTTTACCTCTACTCTTTTGAATTTTGTTAACTCTGTTTTTCGAAACTTGGTTTTTTGGAGGGGATTGTTGTTATTATTAATAAAAAACCAACTTCCAATGTCTTTTATTGCTTTAATGGCTGATTTCATATTAGCTATTTTATTGGTTGTTTAATTGGCTATTTAATCCTATTAAATTATATTAATTATATGGGTTGAGGGTTGTCTATATAATTCAAATTTTTGTGTTGTTAGACACACTTGAGAGACATGAAAAAGAGAAACAAACCTCTCTATGTATTCTTCTTGCTCCTTCTTTACAGCGATATGATTTCCTCTTTTCTTTCAATTCAAATCGCTCTTATTCTTGGCAAAGCTAAGTTTGGATCATTCTTCCGAAGTTGTGTGCAACAATGGAAAGCAGGGGGGTTTACCTCTAGAAGGATTCGAGAAAAAATCTGCATATAGACCTCAAATAATCTCTTAGGACAATACTTCGTGCATGACTTTCCCGTAAACCGGCATCTCTAACCTTTGGTTATTATTTTGCTATTCTATTTTTCAGGATGATAAAGATATTTTTCAACAATTTTGGCATGACCTCTCATGCTCATAGCTACCTTAGGTAAGGATTTGGCACAACTTAGAGGGTTGACACTAGGTCAACAGCTATGTCATCACAGGCAACGCCTAGGCGTGGAGGTTAAAAAACCTACCACCTTGACCTGGTTAATTTTCCAATGGTTGTGGCAATGGTCGCCTAGGGTTGCCTAGGGCGCCTAGGTGATTGCCTAGGGTCAAATATAAATATATGCAGGTAGAAAAAAATATATGCGCAATACTGAAGTACCCAAATTCCAAGGTGACACCTAGGTGCCAGGGGCATGTTGCCAAAACAACATAGGTCGACAGCCGGTAACAAAGTGTCAAATTTTAAATGGAGCTTCTTATGCTCCATAGTCAACCCCATTATGATAGAAGAATGATGATTAACGGCCATGAACCATTACAAGAAACAATAATGGCAAAGAATTTAAGAATGGTAAATATGCAAAATAATGACAACAATGATATATTTCTTCAAGTCAACTTATGTTTATCAGAACAATGTCGTATGGTTCACAATCCATCTAACAGTTTGCTAGTGAAAGAAACTGATGGCTTATATAAGTTAGAAATATTTTATTGTTAAAGTTTAGTTGTAATGACCATTATTTACTACTTGAGTTTATTACCACAATAATTAGTACTCCAAATTTGTTATTTGCTATTTCGACGCTCTCGATCTGGTCCAAAACAATTCAATCTTTTGTTACCAACGAATACAAATTAGTAAACATGACCAGAATGGCTTTAACAAGAGAAGGGGAGCATTAACGATTTGTATGATGTACATACAATTAGGCATTCTTGTGTAGCATCGCACATGTAAACCAATCGTGCATGCTCACATAAGGTCTCTCCAAGTTTATTGAACTCCTTAACTTTTATCACTTCTATTTAGTTATGGAAGAGACAAGTGTTGTATAGTTATACCTTCCGCTTATCCTTAAATCATGACTATTGCACTTACATTCATTCATTTTAAAAATCATGTAATTATTTTTATCGAATCATAAGTCTTATTTTCTTGCATGGTACAGTCAAGTAGTTGTGGGTATATTTATCATATGTTAATATAAATACACATAAGATGCAACTTAAGGTTTTATACCCTTACACTCTCTTCTATTATTTCTTTCCTCTCTTCCTTCTTTCTTCCTCTAAATTTTACTTTGTATCCAAGCGACTTGAAAGGTACTGAACATCCCTTTTCTGATTAGAATTGGAAGCATCATGTCCATGAGCATAAGTTGTGACTGGGACTGCACATTTTCATCACACATGATGTGAATACTCGGATTTACCTCCAAACAGTACTCTTCAACCTACCAAAGAACTATGTCCTAGAAATGAACGGTAAACCGCCAGTATACTAGCAGTATACTGGAAGAACATGACAGACCTGTTTTGGCGGATTCCTCCTCGAATTGGGTGCCAACTTCAATCGTGCTTCGCTTACCTTCAGTTTATGTTTGATAAATGTGCCACAATGGTTTGTTCATGATTTTGAGTAGCTTGGGTGATCAATGGATCAAACAAGATTAAACGGGGAACGACATAACTGTCGTTCCCCAATGTGCCACATAACTGTCGTGCGTTGCTGCCAGTGCATATACATATGGCTAGAACATCCCTGAAATTTAAGGAATCCTCCTCGATCCGAGTTCTGATTTCGACCATGCTTTGCCCTAAATTTGGTTTTATGATTTATGTGAATTATCCTTATGCCTTTTTCTATGATTTAGTTTTTCTTGATTCAACATTTTTTTCGTATCTGTTTTATTTCATAATTGCGACACGGATTCACATTTTTTTCTTAGATCGCTCGAGACAAGCAAGCTAAGTGTTGTCGTGGCTCGCTCGTATTGAGCATGCACTCCTCCGAATAAAAAATCTTCGTATATATGTATCGAGTGGTATTAGTTGCTAACACAAGCTTAAACAGTGACATGTGGTCATCTCGTGTCTAGTTCCAGCTTGTGTTTCGTGCTCATTATATTATACTCACTAATCATCTAGCCGATGTGGACTAGATCTCTCGTTTGGTTGTATGTCAATCATGCATTGGCTTGGAATAACTCCAAGTGTTAGACCTTAATGTGAGGTGGATACTTACAACCCAAGACGAGGACTTATTCAAACGAGCGCGTGTGGCTAGATACGAGGATACTCGCCACTGCTAGCTCACGATTATCCCATTCTACGCATACGTTATTCTAGGATAATTTTCTAGTATTCACAGCTCGAGAATCGATAAATGAACATGTTAGGTTAATTAATTAGTCTTGTCAAATTAGTGCATTAGGAGGGGAGGATGTTCTCGCTACTAGCACCCTTTATCGCAAGGGGGGCCCATGAAGCCTGGATAACCACGAATGGCGTAGGCCCATAACCTACCCAGTGTGTTGTGTTGCGACACTTTCTTTACAAGTTATATGCTACAACTACAAGTTATATGTTACAAGTTGCAAGTTGTATGTTTTGTTATGTTATTACAAGCGCGTACAAGTTTCCCCTGGCAACCCACGTACCTGCAATACGGATGGTAGCAAAAAACTTCAAATTGAATTTGTTAGTAATTAGGATTATGATTACCCTAGTCAGTTAATTAGTAGCAAGCCATAGATGATGCTTGGTCGTGCCTTTTTGATTTTGTGTTTATCATTCCTACTCACGTTGCTCGCATTCTTGTTTCTAGTACATGATTGTTTAGCTTGTCGACATGTGACAAGAGGTGAAATTCTGCTCAAGAGGCGGTCTGCAATTCCGATACTTATTTGGTTTAAGGGTTGTAGTCCTGCTCTAGAGTCGTCCATGCATACTCTTGCTACTCTCCGTCATTTCTTACTTAGTAGCTTGCTAGGTTCAGTCATTTCACACCTTGTCATTTCATTCTTGAGATTGTGCATTGTTACCGCAGTCGTCTCGACATATTTTATTTCTTTATTATTTGTTGTTGTTTTTGTGTATTGACTTGGACACGTGCATGGTCATAGAATTGGTTCCTCCCTCGTATCCTTGTTTGGTGTAGGGGTAGAATTTTGTCTTGTTGACGATTCACGGGTCCTCATCTTATTTGTTTTGCTGAGTTTTTTTACCTCGAACTTCTTTGTGGTACTTGTTTGGAGTTTTGGCCCCACTGGTTTTACTTGACCAGATTTGTCTGTGTAGTCCGAGAATCTATCGTACCTTTCGCTGAATGGCCCACACACGTAGATCGACGGCTCATAGGCGCAAGTGGTTTTCTTCACCTTCTCACTCATTGTTCATATTCTTTTTGTGACATTTAGCCCAAGTCAAGTTTTAGCCCTTGATTTCTGGGAGCTTGTTTCCTATAACCACAGCCAGCGTGTTTGTATATATTAGACCATGGCTAGTAGTATGATTATTTATTATATTATACTCTGCTAGGGTAGCATGTTGTCTATACTAGCGTCATGATCATATGTAATATAGTGTTTGGGATGTCTTACTACTTTTCATGTACGATATACTTTTGTATTTGTTAATTGATGGATTGAGAGCGAGTTATCGAACATAGAATTAACGTCATTTTTCTGCTAGAGTCCTCTCACTCGTATTTTGGACGATCGCGACCGTCGTACGACGTTCACGAGTACCTCTTATGGCGTAGTTGGCCTCGTCCGCCTACGTCTCCCTGTATTTTGAGACTGAGGCGTGACACCAAATCCCTATAAGTGTCATACTTGCTCTAGAACAAATCCCAAAGTAATCTAGTTTTAGCAATGTTGTAAAAATCGCTAGGCGGAGTCGGTGCGGCGGAGCCGACTAGCGCCTAGGGCGCCGATTTTTTTTTTTTTTTTTTTTTTTTTTTTTATGTATGTATATATATGTGTGTGAAGGGGGGAGATGAGAGAGAGAACATAAGCAGCAGCAGCAGAAGGGTTAGGGTTACCCCCTCTCCCCTCCGCTCCTCCTCCCCTCTCCTCTCCTCCTCCTCCCCTCCCCTCCCCTCTCCTCCTCCCCTCCCACCACCTCCCCTCTCCTCTCCTCCTCCTCCTCCTCCTCTCCTCCTCCGCTCCCCTCTCCTCCTCCCCTCCCACCACCACCACCACCAACAGCAGCAGCCACCACCACCACCACCAGCAGCAGAAGCAGCAGCAGCCGGCGACGACGGCGGCGGCGGCGACGACGACGGCGGCGGCGGCGACGGCGGCGGCGACGACGGTGGCGGCGACGACGGCGGCGACGACGGCGGCGGCGGCGGCTGCAGGTAAGTATGTATTTTTGTTTCAATTTTTTTTTTTTTTTGAATTTTGAATTTTTTAAAAAAATTGGCCGCCTAGGGGCCGCCTAGGGCCGCCTAGACCGAAACCGCCTAGGCCCGCCGCCTAGGGGGTTTTCGGTGCGGCGGGCGGCCGCCTAGCGCCTAGCCGCCGCCTAGGCGGCCGCCTAGGCCGATTTTTAGAACACTGGTTTTTAGAGTCTTTAAACTACGTAGTGTAAAGAGTCTTATTGTGGAAAAAGGAGCACTTGAGACATGCAATATACTCTTTATTTTATTTTTAGACATGCAATATACATATTATTGGGCACTCGTGTGTAACATTTGACTTATTACCACACATTGTGTCCATCTAGCATGTACATTTTTGCCGCTTCACCTGAAGGACAATAAGGTATTACATATCTTTCTACCTTTCTCCACTATGGCAGTGTTATATTTGAAAATGACAATGATAAGCTGCTAATGATCTCAACTCCTATACATCAATATGTCTATTTCTTGGACTTCAACATGAAGTTATGTCAATAGTCTCTAAGCAATATTTTCCTTTCATGTATAGGACCATAGGTCATGCTCAAGCACAAACTAACTAGAGGAAGCAAATCAATGTATCATGATACTCTGCCAACCATTATATTAGCTCATTCGAGTGGATTTTAGATAAGCAATACAACACTCTAAAACAAATCTGGAAGAGGATTTTATAACAATCTTAAAGTATGCAAAATAATGGTTTATGTTTCCTTATACAACACACTTTGACATATTGTAGGACCTTTCTGAAAACATGTGTTATCTTCATTTAGGATAGGAAAGAGCCTTCCAAGTAAATTTGAAGGTGGGAAGAGGAGAGGAGGGGGGGGGGTGTTATCTTGATTGGTTTTTCGAATAATGTACAGAAGAAATTTAATTAGAGAAAGGCCAAAGATGAGGGAATAAGTGTCACATTATTTTCGGGTCAGGCGAGATCAATATATGACCTATAAATATATCTACACCAAATTCAGACTAACATTGTTATTCCCGGGGCGTGATTTTCGATGGAAAACTGAGAAATGAAACGATTGTAAAAACAATGTTTCGTAGCAACACTTCAAGGAAGGTGCACTACAAAGATCCTCGGAGGATTTTGGGTAACGAAAATCTAAAAAGATTTCGTCACAGCAGCAAACGAATGTAACACTTCTAAAAAGAAGGTACAAATCGAATTGCTAGCAGCAACAACGACGAAAGCCCACAATTGGTTTCTGATTAGATCAGAGAAGAAGAGAAGGAAAGAAGAAAGAGAAAGCAGCTTTGCTGGGGTGATCAGATCACCGTTGCTCAAAGTAAGATTCGCCTATATACGATCCGCTTCCAGGAACCAGCAAGTTCTTAGAGAACTTCTGGAACGCTCGTCAGTCAATTTTGAGATCTGAACGGGCTTCCTTAACTTTACGGACTCCCTTAACTCTCTTCTTTGGTGCATCTTTCAAAGGAGGCCAAGGGGCTCTATTTATATAGTGGAGTGAGACTTCACATTTTCTCATATCCGATGTGGGACTAAAATACCAATACTCAAAAATAGAGTTTGATATTTTAGATCATCCCACAATCAGCATAGTCGTGTGCCAGTCTACGCCTATCCCCCGAACACTTCCGTGCATACACGAGACATCCTGAAGTCCGTGTCCGAGTTCGAACAACAAAAATTAACTTGCATCCTTGTTGAAATTAATCATTTTTCCTTCTAGGAAAATAATCCCATATGGCACACACTTGTGCCCCACCACACCTCATGTGCACACCTCAACACAAGCAATGCATTATATTGAGATACCATTTGGTGTAGCCGATGTGGGACTATCTTTCCTAGCCTAAAGGCAAAAACACCAACAATCTCCCACATATCTCAATATATGGGTTGAGCGTTCCCCACAGTGAATGTCCATCATGCATTAGGAGAGATGTCGCTACGACTTGAATCTTTTCGTATGGGTTAAATAACAGCATGATACAAGAATGGACTATGCCTTGAATTCTGCACCATAACTACAATTTTTTTCACTCACATAATGGCATCAACTGTGCTTCTGGCTGCACATTAAAGGCCTTGTGCCATCCTGGTTTCGGTGTATGTATATTGGGTGTCTACAAAATTTCCCTCAAGAGACGGCCTACATCGCTATCCATACACTCTAGGTGAGTTTTTTAAAGAGTCTTGGCATTAAACCTTTCGCTTCCTTGCGGTGCTACGCCGCTATGATATGGCCCGAAGCTGAGGCAATGCCTCGTGTGATGTCATATCATTGTAGCACGAGGTCCAGCCTCGTTGTAGTGCCAAACTATCCAGCATGAAGCCTTTCGCTTCCTTGCGGTGTTACGCCGTCGTGACATGGCTTGCAAAGCCGAGACACTGCCTCATGTGGTGTCACACCACTATAACATGAGACACAGCCTCTTTGTAGTGCTGCCTACCACATTCATTCTACAGCATTAGGTCCACTTTCCTATGTGCGGTGTTACGCTGCTGTGACTTGGCCTGAAGCCGAGGCTTTACCCTCACTAGGTACCTCATGTGGTGTCACCCCCACTGTAGCATGGGGTACTATGCTCCTTTGTAATGCTGTGCTACCCGTGCTTCCTGTAAAGCACGTCGGACATCTCAAATGCCCGAGAACTCATTAAGGCTTCCAAGCCATCCTCTCATAGGACTTTGTTCTATACAAAGAACAAACAGTAGACAACAGTGGTTTTGGGTTCATAATCCCGCAGAGTCCTAAAGGATTGCCTACTTACAGTAGTTCTAGGTCTAAGACCCCGTCATATTCCAAGGGATTGTCCACTAACAGTGGTTCTAGGTACGTGACCCCGCAATATCCAGAGGACTGTCCACTAATTGTGGTTCTAGGTCCGTGACCCCGCAGTATACCAAAGAATTGCCCACTGCACCTGATATTCTTCCAGTCAATGGTCCTCCCTTGAACCAAAAGCTAGATGCCTAGTAGATTTCTCTTTGAACTAATAGCATAAAACTTTATGGCAGGATTGCAGAGACACAATATCATAACGTCTTCTAGCTCATTTTTCTTGTTGAGTCCGCAACCAGCTGGCGCTTGAGACCTTTGGTGAACGGATCCGTCAGATTCTTCTGGCTCCGAACATCCCCTACGGCAATGACTCATCTTCTTAATGAGATCATTCACTGACCTGTGCCTTAATCGCACAACCCTCTTCTTGCCATTGAAGAGGTCATTTGATGCCACCGCTGCAGTAACCTGGTTGTCGCAATAAATCGGCACTGCCTGAATATGAGCACCACCCATAGGAAGATCGTGTCAAGTTGTCGCAATACATCGACATCACCCGAATTTGCGTACCAACCACAGAAAGATCCTTCCTGAGCTCCCGAAGCAATTTCGCTTCATCTACTACAGCTAACAGAACTCGGATCCCATAGTGAGAGAAATGTCTGCTTCTTCGACTTCTTCGATATAGCACCATTACCCATGGATCTACTTTTTCGACTTTCTCGATATAGCAGCCTTATCCATGTAGAAGATATAGCCTCTTCTTTCTCTCCTTCTGAGCACTAACTTGCATCACTGAAGCCTTCTCCCCCTGCAGGGTAACTGATGTAGTGCATCTTTCTGAGTCCCTGAGAGATATCCAATTACTCTCTTCACAGCTTTCCAAATATCAACACATGGCTTGCTCGTGAATCGACTCGTCATGCCTACAACAAAAGCTATGTCAGGCCTGGTGGTACTTGTAGCCTACATCAAACTTTAAATGATGTTCGAGTACACCAACTGTCTGACGCTTCTCCAGGATTTGGCTTCAACCTTTGATCACACCTGTAAGGAGTATCGATTCCTGAAAGATCCTGATATCCATAGTATGTGAGCAACTTTTCACGTAGTGAGCTTGTGACAGGACAAGCTCAACTTCCGTTTGGATTATTTAAATCCCCAGGATGACATCCGCATCTCCCATGTCCTTCATATTAAATCTGGACGTGAGGAACATCTTTGTTCTAGTGACACATCATTATGTCGTCCACATAGAGACAAACGACGACTCCTCTCTCTTCAGCGAACTTCGTGTAAACATACTTTAACAGTCTCGCTGATACTGTAGCATTTTGACCTAATAACCTGGTCAAACTTCTCGAGTCACAACTTGGGAGTGTACTTCAAATTGTACATAGAATTCACCAACTTGCAGACCTTGTCTTTAATACCCTTAACGACAAATCTATCTGGCTGTTGTATGTGAATCTCTTCTGTCATTTCTCTATCCAAAACTACTGTTTAGACATCCATCTGATGATAGAACAGCCTATGAATAGCAACCACGGCCATCGTCATCCTGATAGTTGACATCTTAATCTCCTGTTCTTGAGCAAGTCCTCTAGTCTTGAACTCATCTTCAGTTCCTTCGGCTTTCGTCTTTTTCTTCTCGAAGATTCAACAGGTTTAGCTCCTTCAGGCAGATTAACTAACATCCACTTATACTTGGATGTTACAGAGTCAACATCTCCATTGACTCTTTCCTCCAGAAGATTGTATCTCTGGACTCATCACCTCATCAGCCTCCACGTGATGGATGATAAAGTTTATCTCCGAAATCTTTCGTACTTCTCACTCGCTTTGCTTACTGCTTAGCGAATACTGGTTCAAGTGTTGTCATCAATGACAACCACCTTCTGGACTACTACATCTTTGAAAGTACTTGTTCCTTTGGTACCAACAATATTCTTCGAAACATCCGCGAGAATAATGTTCTTGTCCCTAGCAATTTTGTCTTCAAAGAATTCTGCCTCGCGAGACTCAATGATATGGTTGAATCATACAATATCAAGTGATCTTCGAGCATAGCTTACAACAGCTAATTCCAAAAATACTGTCTTTTTGGTCTTCGTCCCTGACTTCTGAATCTTGATATCCGGAAGCTTCACGTACACCAGACACCCCCACACTTGAATGATATTCAAGTTAGGTCTAACCTTAAACCAATGCTGATGAGAATCATAGTCAGATATACGAACGATACTTTATTCAGCAATAAACGTAGCCGTACACGCAATCTATCCCCAGAAGCATATTGGAATATCTGCAGTATAGATATCATCATCTTTGACAGCATCATGATCTTCCTTTTTGACACTCCATAGATTATATATACTACAGAGCAGTCGTTTTATAGCCAATTCCATGTTCATAATAGAATGATGCGAATCCAAAAAACGATACACTCCGTCTTGATCAATCCTGAGTGTATATGCAGGGCAGTCATTTCATAGCCAATTCAACGTTCATAACAGAACGATACAAATCCAAAAAAAAGAAACGACACTCTCCGCCATGATCCCTTCTGAGTAGTTGTAGACCGGTTTAATGTTCAGCTTCAGCCTGAAGTCCCTTTACTTCTCGAATACTTCATCCTTTGACTTGAGAAGACATTCGAATTTGCATTTCGAGAAACACTTCGAACCGGCCTCCGTGGAAAATTGATAAAAGTCACAAATATCTGAGTGTACTAACTCCAGAAGATCCGTACTTTAGTTCAATTATCTGAGCAGCTTCCTAACAGTCTTGTCTTTGCACATATTTTAAATTCATCCACCTCCTTACCCCCACATTCTGGAGATAAGGCCCAGATAGGATATCTTGAGTCTGCTTCTATCATAGACCAACTCTCTGTCCATTCAATGAAGCAGCTTCATCGCACTCAGCAGAAGTTCGAACATCATTTCAGTACCGAACAACTTTTCGAAGCATGTTCATCGCCAAGAAATTACCATATGGCTAGTACGAATGTTCATCTTTCAAGTCTGTATCAGACAACAAACTTTCTGAGATCAGATCTTCGAAAATCTCTGGTACGTGCAACACACATTCGAGTGTCCTTGTCGGTGGTTCATAACCACCATCTCGATCTTCAGATCTTCTGCTAGATATATGTTTGCCATCGAGACCTTCGTCATAACAAGGCTCGTCCTCGATGAACAGCTCCTTCGAGAGCATACGTGGTCAGATGCACTAGTGTCCGACCACTAGTCAGCTACCACGCTAGATAACTCAACCTGTGCAACAATAGCAACCAAGTTAAGTAATCAAAATAACCAAGTTTAGCCATACCTGCTATTTTGGTTTGGGCTTGGCCCTTCTTGCCACAGTTGAAGCAAGCCTCATGACCTTTAGGCTTTGGCTTGAATAGAACTGACTTCACCTTCAGCTAGTGAGAGTCCTTAGCTCGTCTTCAACATGAATCCAGTGCAAGAGGCGTTCAAGATTCACTTCCATCTTCTTGCGATACATGTCCGCGATGAAATTGCTCCACCCAGATGGGAGCTTGGCGACAATGCCCCCAACGAAAAATGAATCGACCAAGGGCATGCCGTCATGCGTCAGCTTCTGATGTAACTTGAGGAACTCCTTGACTTGATACAGCATGGTCTTGTTATCCTTAAATCGCATCATCCAGACCTTTTCGGTCACATGGATCTTATTTCTGTTTTCAACTGCCTTGTAGAGATTCTCTACAAATTCCCAGACGTGCTTGGCATGGACCGTCATGCTGTATGACTCGGCCAGAGAGTCCTCCATAGAGTTTAGGATAAGCAACTTGCAAAGGTTGTTCTCTCTCCTCCACTTGGATTGCAGAGCAGTAGCCTCAACGACCCTTCGAGCATTTTCACCTTCTGGAATTAAAGGCTCAGGATCTGTCAACACGTAGTCAACGCTCACGAGTTGAAGATTAAGGCTGACCTTTCTCTTCCAGACGTTGTAATGCTCCCCGTCAAACTTCTCAAGTTTGTTAACACTTATGTCGAGAAGGATTGCACGGTTGTTCTCCATCGAATCTAAATCTTGCTTTGAGATTGTTATTTCCGGGACGTAATTTTCGATGGAAAACTGAGAAATGAAACGATTGTAAAAACAACGTTTCGTAGCAACACTTCAAGGAAGGTGCACGACAAAGATCCTTGGAGGATTCTGGATAACGAAAATCTAAAAAGATTTCGTCACAGCAGCAAACGAATGTAATACTTCTAAAAAGAAGGTACAAATCGAATTGCTAGCAGCAACAGCGACGAAAGCCGACAATTGGTTTCTGATTAGATCAGAGAAGAAGAGAAGGAAAGAAGAAAGAGAAAGCAGCTTTGCTGAAGTGATCAGATCACCGTTGCTCAAAGTAAGATTCACCTATATACGATCCGCTTCCAGGAACCAGCAAGTTTTTAGAGAACTTCTGGAACGCTCGTCAGTCAATTTTGAGACTTGAACGAGCTTCCTGAACTTTACGGACTCCTTTAACTCTTTTCTTTTGTGCATCTTTCAAAGGAGGCCAAGGGGCTCTATTTATAGAGTGGAGTGAGACTTCACATTTTCAACTATCCGGTGTGGGACTAAAATACCAATACTCAAAAATATAGTTTGATATTTTAGATCATCCCACGATCAGCATAGTCGTGTGCCAGTCCACGTCTATCCCTCGAACACTCACGTGCATGCACGAGACATCCTGGAGTCCGTGTCCGAGTCCGAACAACAAAAATCAACTTGCATCCTTGTTGGAATTAATCTTTTTTCCTTCTAGGAAAATACTCCCACATGGCACACACTTGTGCCCTACCACACCTCATGTGCACGCCTCAACACAAGCAATATATTATATTGAGATACTCATCTTTCCTAGTCTAAAGACAAAAACACCAACAAACATTAGTGTCTGCTTTTTGTCAGTGAGAACTGATTTGGCAATGGTTTAATTGTCATATTTTTAACTCCTCTTCAATTAGTGTTGAAGAACACTCGTTTCCTTTGAGAATTATATACCAACATAGTTTATTTTTAACTGAGGACTCCCTTTAAAATCATTCTATAGGGGAAAACTAGTGAGGAATACCTTTAGTGGGACTGAAAGATTAGCCGTGCGCAATATGGATTCGGCTATACCATGTGCATACCATGGCTGTGTAAAATAATATAGTGTTAGGAAAATAGTCTGACAGAAACATGTCCATTTTTACATAGTACGTTAAACTGAAGCATCTTACATGAAAAATAAAAAGTTTACCTTGAAAAGCTCCACCGGAGTGAACCAGGCAATATCGTGCCGCTTGTACAGACTATCCAAATACTTCAAGTAAGCAGTCCTACCTAGTCAGACATTGTCAACAGTATCATTGAACCAAATAATTACAAAGGATCAAGAAACACCATGCGTTCGATGAAATGCGTCAAAGAGGAAGCTTGCACCTTGGAGATGATTAAAGCGGATACTCTTCTCCAGGAACCCGACCTGCCCCGACTGCTTCGAGAAGTAGCCATGACTGGGATCGTACAATGCCGAGCGTATATAGTCTCTAACCTGGAATTTAATGATGAATTGAAGTTACAATCTTCAAAAAAAGAAAAAGAAGGAAAGAGGAGAGAGAACTGACGAGAATTGGCTGTTCCCCGACTATTTCAGTGGAGAAGGAAGTAGGGGAAGTCCGTTGGCAAACAACTGCGAGAAAGAGAGTGAGAGTGAAAGTGAAGGTGTTTGAATAAATGCGTCATAGAGAAAGGAAAGAAACGAAATGATACGTTTGGCGGCTGAGCAAGCTCGGAGAAGAGGCGTTCTCACTGAGTGGAATGCCATGTTTGAGTGCGTACAGACTCTTGCAAGTTATATATAGGGGTGCTAGTGGCACAGCGATTTAGATCCGGCTCCGACCTGTTTCGTGAAGGAGGAGAGATAGAGAGATCAGAAATGGGGGAAGACCAACAGGTGGCGTGACGGGCGTCTTATTACGAATAGGCTAATTATAAGGGCACAGCTTTTTTTGATCGGGGCTGTCCAAGTGATAGTTTTTCATTATTTACAAGTTTGCCACTGAAAAAATTACTCAGGACTATCCAAGTGGTAGGTATAAAAGATAATGAGGACTGCCAGAAATTGTGGCAGTCCTGAAAGTAATGAGGACTGCCACAATTCCTGGCAGTCCTCTGCCAGGAATTGTGGCAGTCCTGAAAGGGACATGCTCTACAACAGGACTGCCACAATTTCTGGCAGTCCTAGACATATTGAGGACTGCCAGAAATTGAGGCAGTCCTGAAAGGTACTTGCTGTACAGCAAGTTCCTTTCAGGACTGCCACAATTTCTGGCAGTCCTCAAATCGACATTCCCGAATGAAAAAAACATGTTAGGATTTATTTCAATCTTGATAATAGAGTGAAATATGCATTTTAGGATTTATTTTCATGCATTCTTTGTGAGGAAAGAAGTATTTAACCTTTATTTTCATACATTTTAGGGTTTATTTAATTTTTTGGGTGCCATCGAAATTGGGAAAGAGAAGGAAACTAGGATTTTGATGGAGATGGTGATGATGGAAATGGTGGAAAAGAAGAAGATGATGATGATGAGATAAAAACTAGGGTTTTGATGAAGATGTGAGAATGGAAATGGTGGAGAAGAAGAAGATGAATAGAAGAAGAAGAAGAAGAAAGCTAGGGTTTGTGAAGAGAGAGAGTGAAAATTTGAAATGAGAGTGATTTTTCGGGTTTGGGGTGGCTGTGGGGTTTGGACAGCCCCTGAATGAAAAATTTGGACAGCCCGAGTAAAATTTTCTCAAAACCTGGCTAGCCCTAATCCTGGCTAGCCCCGATCAAAAAAACCTGTGCCCTTATAATTAGCCTTACGAATAGGAGGGAGCATTGTTCGATTTTGACCTGAAATCGAATCAAACCGGATAAAAGATTATCGAATCAAATATTTTGATCGGTTTGAAAAAAAAATTATATTCGATTTCAATTTTAAAAATACTAAAAAATAATAATTTTTAATATTATTTAACTATAATTTCAACTTTGGATTCTGCCCATTATACAATAGAAATAGTCAAACAGAATAAATCGAATTGTTATTCGGTTCAGTTTTGATTTTAGCTAATTTTGGTTCGTTTTTTATTTTGAATTTTTAGAATTTTGGTTTATTCGTTGAGTTTGGTTGAATCGAACAAACCGAACAATCATCCCTAATTAAGAGGATGCTCGATTATTTTTTATTCTGTGCTAGTTTAGGTACAAGTGTATGTTATTTCCGAAACAGATCTTAGATGGAAGAACGTGAGTCGACACAGTGATTTGGCAACACTTCGAGGAAGGTGCATAACAGAGATCTCGAAGGATTCAGAGAGGCGAAATCAAATGTAACACTTCAAAGAAGACACAAATGAATTTCGTAGCAGCAGCGACGAAAACCCACAAGTGGTTTATGATTAAATCAGAGAAGCACAAGATGTTTCTGATTAGATCACAGAAGAAGAGAAGGTAAGAACAAAGAGAAAGACAGCTTTGTTGGGTGATGAAGATCACCGTTGCTCAAAGTAAGATTCGCCTTTATACGATCCGCTTCCAGGAATGCAACAAGTTCTTAGAGAACTTCTGGAACGCTCGTCAGTCAAACTTTTTGTGACTTGAACGAGCTCCCTGAACTTTACGGACTCCCTTAACTCTCTTCTTTTGTGCTTCTTAGAAAGGAGGCCAGGGGGCTCTATTTATAGAGTGGAGTGAGACTTCACCTTTTCTCTTATCTGATGTGGGACTAAAATACCAATACTCAAAAATAGAGTTTGATATTTTAGTTCATCCCACAATCAGCATAGTCGAGTGACAGTCCACGCCTATCCCCCCCTCCCCAACACACGTCCGTGCATGCACGAGGCATCCTGGAGTCCGTGTCCGAGTCCGAACGACAAAAATCAACTTGTCTCCTTGTTGGAATTAATCATTTTTTCTTCTAGTAAAATACTCCCACATTGCACTCACTTGTCCCCTACCACACCTCATGTGCGTACCTCAACACAAGCAATGCATTATATTGAGATATTCACCATTTGGTGTAGCCGATGTGGGACTATCTTTCCTAGTCTAAAGACAAAAACACCAACAATCTCCCACATACTCAATATATGGGTTGAGCGTTCCCCACAGTGATTGTCCATCATGCATTAGGAGAGATGTCGCTACGACTTGAATCTTCCCGCATGGGTTAAATAACAGCATGATACAAGAATAGACTAAGCCTTGAATTCTGCATCATAACTGTAATTCTTCCCACTCACATAATGACATCAACTGTGCTTCTTGCTGCACATTAAAGGCCTTGTGCCAGCCTGATTTCGGTGTATGTATATTGGTTGTTTACAAGGTTTCCCTCAAGAGAAGGCCTACATCTCTATCCATACACTCTAGGTGAGTTCTTTTAAAGAGTCTTGACATGAAGTCTTTCGCTTCCTTGCGGTGCTACGCCGCTATGACATGGTCCAAAGCCAAGGCACTGCCTCATGTGGTGTCATACCACCTGTAGCATGAGGCCCAGCCTCTTTGTAGTGCCAAAATACCCAGCATGAAGCCTTTTGCTTTCTTGCGGTGTTACGCCGCCATGACATGGCTTGCAAAGCCGAGGCACTACCTCATGTGGTGTCACACCACTGTAACATGAGGCCCAGCCTCTTTGTAGTGCTGCCTACCACTCTTTATTCTACAGCATTAGGCCCACTTGCTTATGTGCGGTGCTACGCCACTGTGACTTGGCCTGAAGCCGAGGCTTTAACCTCACTAGGTACCTCATGTGGTGTCATCCCACTGTAGTAGAGAGTACTACGCTCCTTTGTAGTGCTGTACTACCTGTGCTTCCTGTAAAGCACGTCGGACATCCCAAATGCCCAAGAACTCATTAAGGCTTCCAAGCCATCCTCTCACAGGACTTTGTTCTATACAAAGAACAAACAGTATACAACAGTGGTTTTGGGTTCATTACCCCGCAAAGTCCCAAAGGATTGCCTACTTACAGTTCTGGGTCTGGAACCCCGCCATATTCCAAGGGATTGCCCGCTAACAGTGGTTTTGGGTACGTGACCCCGCAATATCCAGAGGACTGCCCACTAACAGTGGTTTTAGGTCCGTGATCCTGCAGTATACCAAAGGATTGCCCACTGCACCTGATATTCTTCCAGTCAATGGGCCTTCCTTGAACCAAAAGCTAGATACCTAGTAGATTTCTCTTTGAACTAATAGCATAAAACTTTATGGTATGATTGCAGAGACACAATATCAGAACGTCTTCAAGCCCATTTGTCTTGCTGAATCCTCGACCAGTTGGCGCTTGAGACCTTTGGTGATCGGATCCGCCAGATTCTCCTGGCTCTGAACATCTCTCACGGCAATGACTCCTCTCTTAGTGAGATCATTCATCGACCTGTGCCTTAATCGCTGTCACGACCCGCATCCGAATATACGGGTACGAATACGTGAGCCACGTCCAGCCTACGCCGCAGTCTCGACGGTAAAGCACTGTCAAGTACCCGATACTAACTACAACATCTAAAAGATCCATCACTATAAAGATACTCATATCACATCACAAATGCTAAGGAAGATAAGACAAGAAAGATAACAATATCACTAGAACAACTAGAATCTACAAAAGGATCATATGAGACAAGAATGAAACAAAGGAAAAACAATAACAAAACTAAATTAACTACCAGACCTAGAACTCCTGGGAGACAACTCACGGTGAAAGAATATCGAGATCTTCCTCAGCTAGCATCATCCTGTAGTCCAATAATGAGGGCATAATAACTCCTAAAAATATTATCAACGTATCAAGTCAGGATGGAAACGAGTACATAAACTAACAGCAGTTCCATGTGAATTGACAAATTCTATAAGAGACAATTATAATGAAATACAAGATAAAATATCAAGATTGGAATATAAACATAATATGTAAAACTGGATATCATGTCAGGGTATAAAATACAGGAATGTAGAACAGTACAGGAGTATCTGATGTATAATGTAAACATAAAACGGTGCCTTGAGATATTAGAGTGTTACGTGATCGGCTTAGGAACTTACACAAGAATATGGCCTGGCTAGTCATACGTGAGATGTATGACTAACACTTGGCTAATCATACATGGGTTGTATGATTAACACTCACATGAAACATGAATGGTGGGGTATGATCACATAACCTCTAATAACTCTCCATTCCCGAGTAGTATAATGGATCTGGACATGTCATGTCATGATGCGGGATTCTCTAAGAGGGTAGCAAATCCCCTTAGGAATCGGCGTCTATACAAATACAAGAAAATAAGATCGAACAATGTACCAATGTACCATGGTAACCCAGGAATGGCATCTCATGACAGGATCCAACGTATACTAGTCTGTGTATCGTCGTGTTAGGAATTAAGTAAAACACTACAACTAAATCGGATATAACAGATATCAAGACAATGAAAACTATCAGAGAATGTACTCGCCTGCTGTCCTGAGCAATAAGTGAGAGTCTATGCCTGAACTAACGTCACAGAGACCTAATATGAATATACAGAGTTACTTAGTGTTCTAGAGTAAACAATATATATAAATACATTAATTCTATGCTTCTAGGCCTATTCTAGGTCAAACTCAGTCAAACTAAGTCAAACTGGGTCTAAGGTTGACTTACAGTTGACTTTGGTCAACTGGTCAACTCCTAGTCCACTCTAGGTTAAACTAGGTCAAAGCTAGTTTCTATAATCATCCACATAGTCAACTTATCAATTTCAGTGATATGAAATCACTGGAATCGACGAATCTCAATTTCGATGCACGGATCTCAAAATACGAACCGAAAAGAGAAGGATTATAACAAATGGTGATAGATAAGAGAAAAGTTTACAGATGTTATCAGATGATGAAACAAATATCACCAATGTGTCCAGAATGATCAAAATAGCTAGAATAGCCTACCCATAAGTCCAATTTGGACACAGGGGCAAAAAGATAATTTCGGATCAAAACGATATCCGTATTGGACCCACTTTGCACCGAAAAATGTGCCAGGATAAAAGTCCTCAAAACCTAGAGAAATATATGTCCACAAATCCAGAATGACGATACGAACTCAACAGTATATCCAGAATTGGATTCCGATGGCCCGATCTCAAATTGGTCCGTTGACCCGGATATTAGAATTCGATTTACACGAAAATACGTGTCGGAGCTAATGTCCACTAAATCTAACAAAGTATATATCAACGAGTCTAGAATGACGATACGAACTCAACGGTATATCCGGAATTGGATTCCGATGAGCCGATCTCAAAATGGCCCGTTGACTCAGATTGTGGGGCCCACCTTGCACCGAAATACGTGTCGGGGTCCACGTCCTCCAAATCTAGCAAACATTATAGAAATTCGTGCTAGAATGATGCCACGAGTCTACTGGTGGTGTCAGAAATTGAATCCGGAGTCTGGAGTTTAAAATTAGGATTTTATAAGTTGAAAATTATGAATTCGGACGGCCAACTTTGGCGTCAAATTCAACCAATCAAACAAGCTCACGATGAAATAAAAACTTAAGGAACAGAAAGAGGGTTATACCAGTTGTGCATAGGAACTGGTGGTGCGCCAAACGGAGCTGCGATGGAGGAGATAAGAGTCGACGAAGTTGGCTCCACAAAACTGTCCAAAAATAACACAATTTAAAGGGTCAACTTGGTGGCCGATTTTGATATAGCAAGCGACAGAATTAACGGTTGAATTTGACAGGGGTGAAGGGGTATATACCGAGATTGAGATGGGAGAAACGGATCTATGATCCAACGGTCGGATTTTTTCGAAAAATGTGCACGAAGTTGCTGTCCCAAAACGCGATTTCTGAGTTCTATGCCGCGCGCGTCACGACGAAATTTCGTACAAAATGCATGAATCGCGTAGGATACACATCAGGGACGAAGGCGGCTGCAAGGGGGAGCCTCGCCGGAGGTCGCCCGGCTAAGGGGGAGGCCACGGTGGCCGTACGGCCACCGTCGTCGCCACCGTGCGGCTGCTGATGTCGCCAGAGCTGCTGTTGCAGCTGCTGCTATGGCGCTGCTGCGCTGTTACTGCAGCTGCTGTGGTGCTGCTTCTACTGGTCGCAGCTGCTACTACTGCTGCGCTGCCTTACTGCTGCATCGATGGTACAGAAAGAAAGGAGGAGGAGAAGGAGAAGAAGGTGGAGGTGGAGAAGGATGGTGATGGTGGTGGTGGTGGTGGTTATGTAAAGAAGAAGGAGAGGAGGAAGAAGATGAAGAGGAAGATGATGGTGATGGTGAGAGTGATGATGATGAAGAAGAAAAAGAGAGGAGGGGGAGTGTGTCGGCTGATGGGTGAGGGGGTGAGGTGTATGTGTAGAATAGAGAGAGAGAGAGAGAGAGAGAGAGAGAGAGAGAGAGAGAGATATGTATATTTATTATAAAGGGAGAGAAAGAGATATATGTTATTAGAAAGAGAGGGAGAAATATTTGAGAGGAGAGAGAGTGCATAGGGGTTAGGGCCGGCCAATGGGAGTGTGGGGGTGAGGGTTGTATAAATGGATGAGTGGTGTTGGTTCATGGAGGCAAAATCAAGGGCCATGATTAAATTAGGTCATTGGAGTTGTCCCTTGAATAATTTGAGTGGACACACTTGGTGTTTGGTGTTTGTCATGAGGAAAAATTGTGTGGGGTGTTTGGCTAGTCATGAGGGGACAACATGAAGCTTGGGTTGGTTTCAATTGAGTCGGGTCGGGTCAAAATCGGACTTGGTGCAATAAATAATTTAATTTAGTCATTTATGATCACGGGTAAATAAGTAGCATGCGGGAGCTCAATTGAATGAGACACAAGAGTCATGTAGGTAGGCTTAATGTGGGTCGTATCCATATTTTGGGTCGACAAATTTGGGTTGAAAGGGTGTCCCCAATTCAAGTCAAAAATAAATATGACTCTGTGGGATGAATTAAGATTGGGTCTTGTATCAGGAAAGTTGTACGAAGCAAATGAAGCACAAGATGGTGCGTCTGAGTGGGATACGAAGGTCATGGGTATAGGGTGTCTCGACTAGATCATGCACGAGAAGTTGGTTTTGAGAAAATGACTAGTCTTGTGCTCCTAAATTAAAAGTTACGGCAACGTACATATGATGATCAAAGATAAAAGTGGGAAATTATTAATAATTATTCAACAATCAAAGAGCCTAAATTGACCCGAAGTTGCGCGATGCAAACAGAGTACAAGAAAACAAGTTTGGGTGGGACATGATATATCAAAATGAAGATAATCTTGTCGACTACAAACTCATGAAGGAAGTTCTCCGAGATTGACATCTCTGACGCTCCAGAAATCAAAGTCACAAAAAAGAGCATTAATGATAATTAAATAAAAATGAATTATCGAAAATAATTCATTTAGAAAATTTGAAAATTTCCTAAAATTCAGGGGGCTCACAATCGCACAGCCCTCTTCTTGCCATTGAAGAGGTCATTTGATGCCACTGCTGCAGTCGCCTGGTGTAGAAGCATGAAAAAGATGGAGTTTATGCGGATCATCATTCCATGCGGCCAAGAGAAATCAAATCGCAGAGGGAAGACACTCGAAGATCCCCTGCAGCCAAGTGAAACTAACCCGTAGAAGGAGTGCTCCTGGAGACCCCGTGCGGCAAAGAAAACTCGAGCCGCAAAAGTAAGGCTCTCGAAGATCCCCTGCGGCTAAGTAGATTCGTGCCGCAGAGGGAAGGCTCTCGAAGATCCCATGCGGCCAAGTAAAACCAAGCCGCAGAAGCAAGGCTCTCGAGGATCCTATGCGGATAAGTAGAACTAAGCCGCAAAAGTAAGGCTCTCGAAGATCCAATGCGGCCAAGCGGAGCCGAGCCACAGAAGAAAGGTTCCTAAGGCCACTATGCGACCAAAACGGTTCAGGCTCTACTTTGTTAGGGGGACACGTAGCAATTTGACCAAGTCCCAACTACCCAGATTTACAACAAAGAAATCTCAACAACCCCCACTAGCTGGCAGCCCAAGATCGAGTCTTTGTGTGCTGTTACAGACACGTGGCCACATAGCCCTCTATGCGGCCCAAAATATGCTGTATGCAGGAATCACTATAAATAGCAGGGTACCACACCCATGCTAAAGGTTGGCAATCAAAGGCTGGCAAATTTCTTCAAGAGCAAAGACTGTGTCCGATAGTCCAAGGAGTAAGGCAAAGTTGCTACACTTTCCCGAGCCTCCATTGTCACCCCCCAGAATCAAAAATTAAACAATTGTACATTGTTTCCTAGGATTTCTTTTTAGGATTTCTTCTGTAAAAGCGAGTTTGCAATCAAGTTCAATTCATCTGTAATTTTTGTTCTTGATATTTTAATGGCAAATACGATGGCGACTCTGCTGGGGACTTCTTTCACCTCTGATGAGAAGTTGGTGACGCAATCTGACGTGTCCAAGCTCGGCTCTATGCAGCAATTGCTTGTAGTTCGTTTTGACCAACAAGTATTCGAAGAAATGCTCTCTGAAGGGAGCGCCAGCCCGTCACAGAAGCGAGCCAACCCGAAGAGAACCCGCAGGACGTCGAAGCGCAAAACTGTTGCCCCTCGCCAGGTTCTCGAAGAAGCTCCTTCTGCGGCCCAAGACGGTGATCAAAGCTCTTCTGCGGCCTTGCTTCCGACCGTAAAGAACCCCACTGTCCCCAAATCCAGCAAAGAAAAACACTACGATGCTGAGCTTTTGGAGCACAAGGGAAATCCATGTGGACGAAGAAGAGGCCGCATAAGAAAAATGGGCAGTCTGCCTATGCGGCAGCCAACTCTGGCCACAGGCAGATGACCCATGCGGCATCCAACTCTGGCCGCAGGCAGATGGCCCATACGACAGCCAATCATGGCCGCAGACAGGCTGTCTCATGAGGCCCTGTCAGAAGCTCTGTATTCGACCGTCTCTTATGCGGACCCAACCCCATGCGGCCCATTGAGAATGTGGAATATTCCAATCTGGACTCTTCTAACTATGCGCCTTCGGGTGCTAAGTCGAAGAAGTCTACGACAGTGTGGGCCCAACAAGCCCAGTCAACTGCCCAAGCTGCTGACCGTCAGCGGGCACCGTTAACTGTTATACGGGCTCCTGATGGAAAGTTGTACAGAACCACCAGTGTCCAGTCCTCCAGGGCAAACGGATAGGATGGGTCTCAAAAGTCTCCCTACAACGATCGATAGCAAGTGCTTTAACTAGCCTCGGATCAGGGAGCAAACATGATACCTATGCACCCGTGTGCTTGGGATACCCGAGTCCACAAATTGGATGCAAAGGTAGATCAATTTGCTATCGACTTGCGAGAGGTGATTACTCACAAACGCAAGGAGAGAGAAGCAACCTTGGCATGTGATGAGCCCTTTTCGGGACATTATTGCACCCAAGTCATCATCAATTGATGCTGCGACAAGTTGGCAGCACCTGAAGATCGACAATCCGTTTTCCAACGACTGTACCAGCCAGCACCTGTCTGACAACAATTCGAGAAACATGTACAAATTTTGGGGGACGAGGAATTTCCTTTCGCCTCCTGTAATTCAACTCGAAAGATTCCTGCTGGCAAGGGAGGAAAGAAGACAGGCTCCTCCAGCCCGACAGTCTCAGTCAGCACTGCAAGGAAACTCTTATCTGGAGGATTGCCACCGACAACCACAGGGGGTGTCTACCTAGGCACCCGATCCAGAAAGAAGCTTCCAACACTCGGGGGTGCATCCTCGACCTCCCTGGGGGTAGATGAAGCTGGGGGTAGCAGTCCCCTCAATGTATGCGACAACTCGGTGTTCCAAGAGGATACACAGGGGATAACGATCCACTAGAATTATACAACAGACTTGGACGTCCTCGATGGTGACCGCCTTCGCCAAGACGATGCAGCTTCCTATGCAGGGGGTGGCACCCCTTCCGAATCCAAGGAGGAGGACATTCCGATGTTCCCCGACGATTTCTCTGTATGAGGGTACGGCACAGAAAGCACATCCTCTACGGTCCCATCTGTCTCTCCCCACCTGCGGACAGTGTTTATGGCAGAAGATGATCATGAAGGACCTACGGATCGACAATGCCTAGAGGTACTTGAAGCCATGCTCCTATCCTTGGTCAAGTCAATGGACGAAATCAAAGCTGCCTTGCCGACTTAACCAGCAAGGATGCCTGGACAAACAAGCTTGGGACCCGCAGTCAACGCGGACTCAAACACGACCACTCCTCCTCTGGGCGACAATCCCCCTGGAGTATCCACTCCCTCAGCTGCAGATAAAGCCAGGGAGGCAAGGAGGGAAGTCCAGGAGCTTCGAGCAATGTTCAACGCCCGAGACTCCTCCCGCGACCTCAGAATACGGCAGCCGTATCCCGTTGCATGGAGAGATGTTCCTTTTCCGCCATGGTACAAACCGTTTCATATCGATTCATATGACGGAAAGACCTCTGCCAGCCGATACATGACGTATTTTGAGGTCACAACAGACCATTTGCCGTATAGCGATGCTATCCTCACACGATTATTTATCGGAGCATTGGAGGAAATCGCGTTCGACTGGTACCGCCACCTTTCGGACAACTGCATCCATTCCTTTGACGGCTTCAAGCACATGTTCCTGGAAAGGTTCTACGAAGTGGGACATGATGTAATAATATCGTCTCTCATGGACATCGTTCAGGGATAGAGGTAACGAGTGTATCACCCAGTTTCTGAAATGAGAGTATTTTTGAAATTTTGTATTTATAATTATTATTTATTTGCATTTAAATAATAATATGATTTTTTGGTGATTTTTAATCATTTTAAAACTATTTAAAATCATGACTTGTGATTTGGTATTTTGCTAGTGTAACCCTAGAGATAGTTTAACCTAGAGCCTAACCATGTCATTAAGATATTTATCTATCATTTCTAGTTTGAGGGTATTCTTGTCATTTTGAATTTATTTGAATTAATATATATGTATTTGGAATTTATTATATTATTAAGAATGGTGTGATTTTAATATCATTGATTGATTGCCTTGTGTTGTGTTTAGACCTAACCTAGATTAGTCATACCTAGACTTAGCTAGCCATGGTTAGTGATGGTTAGTATTGATTTGTTTTAATTTAGTCATGTTAGTTAGAGTTAACTAGGTTGCATTTAAGTCATGTGTGAAACCTAGGTTGTAGGCCCTTGATTTGACTAGGAGGAATGATAGCCCTAGATTAAATCCCAAAATATCCTAACCCTAGAGTTTTGGTCAGCCAACATAGGGAATCCCACCCCTATATAATGCCTCTTCCATTAGTTGTAGCCTCCTTAAGAAAGTTTCCAAGTTTAGAAGAAGGAGAGGTATAAAAATCTTCCTCAAGCCCTAGTTTCTTCATTTTAATTCTTTTTCCACTCTAGTCTTTTGCATTTGTTCCTAATCCAGCTCTATTTCATGTCTATGGAGAGAAATCCCAGCTTTGGGACAATTTGGGAGCATTTGGCTAGCAAGGAGGAATCCCCCATTTGGAGCTTTTTTAAGCTTTTTGCACCTATAGGTAAAACTCCACAAATTGATCTAATATTCTGTTTTCTTTGCATTTAGGGCTAGATCTAGGAGTCCCCTATCTGTCCCTGAAGTTTGGGTTAAATTCGTGTCCGTTTGGTGTCCGTATCGGACACGTGTCATAGTGTACGTATAGGTGTTTGATGAAATGTCACAAAGGGAATTTATTTGCTATTTTTGAAAAGTATTTGAATGGAAATATTGATTTATATGTGTTTACTATTTTCCCCATGGACTGAGTTGATTTTCGAGCCGTGTCCGTGTCCAAACAGGACACGAACAGGCTCGCAGCATATGTCATACAGTCCCCTGCTGCCCGACACTTCTGTAGGACACGATACAAACTTTTAAGACCCAATTTTTGGCACAGAGGTCGGGGCAACCTCTACCACCATCTTCCCAAAAGATGGGAGCATATGGTTGCGTGTGCGAGGAGAAATCCTCCCCGCACTGGCAGCACTGGCCGCGCGCACGGGCTGTGCACGCGCGATTTTGTGCCACTGACACGACCTTAAAACTAACATGACACGTCTAGAGGACACGTTGCAGGGCCATAGACACGTAGCCCCATATGGGGCGAACACATGGACATGACCATGACTTGTGTCGTGCAACGTTTCGTGTCCTAGAGTGACACACACACGTGCACGACGCTGTGCGCCTGTACGAGTATCCGTGTGTGTTCGAACATGATTGGACACGCCGTGTCCTGTCGTGGGGACACCACAAGACTCGTGTGGCCCTATGACACCTACTTGTTTACCAACTTTTAAAATTGTGTTTTAATGAGTTTTGATGTTCGAATCCCAAATTTCCATTCCGACTGATACGGGATGCACTATTCTCAGATTTCTAATTTATTTTCCATTTTAAACTGATTTTAATTGATGTTAATTTGCCATGATTAATCACCTATACATGTGTATTATACTATTGCAATGTTAATTGCTGGCTAGTGTTAGGTTTTAGATCTCGAAATTGGGTTTTGGGATGTGAACTGATACGAGTATCAGGACTTAAGATCCTGAACCTTAATTCCCTGTTGACTGAACTTTGGTATTTAAATTAACATGTTTGATCCATTTACATGTTTGATAGTTACTGTCAGCTTGATGATTAACAAGATGGGGATTTCGATTTGGTGATTAGCTTAGGGACTGTTTTATGTTGACTGTCATTGGAATTTTCCTGAAACCAAAATCTGAGAATTTTAACTGTCATTTGATTTCCTGTTTTAAAACTGATACATAGGCAGTCCTAAATTCTAATATTTAATTCCTGATTTATACTGAGTTCAGTGTTAAATTTGCCATGGTTAATTCAATTACTTTATGTTAATTCTTGAACATTGAGTTAGGCATTGTTAGGTTGGTTCATGTTAGTTAGGATTTCATTGATGAATGGATTTCGAATTTGGGTTAAAATGAACTGTCACTTGATCCTTAATCATTGAACCTGAGAATGAGTGGCAAGATCATATTGAACTATTTTGTATGAACCTGGGATTGACCCTGCACTTTCCATATCACACTGTTTAACCCCTGTTCCTGAGATTAGTTAGGAATTAAAACTGAATTTTATATGTTGTTCTGAGATTTCAGTCATGTATTAGATTGGGTTTGATTTTCTAAAATGAACTAATGTAATATCTGAGATTGAATGAGAATTCTTACTGTTTTTCCATGATTAAATTGCCATGATAGGTTCAATTACTTGTGTAAGGAGTAATGTACATGTTAGGTTCAGGTTGATGATGAGTTATAGGGTTTCGAGCCTATTTTAGCACTGTTAACTGAATCTGAAGTTGTTCCCTGTTTTCCTAATGTTCCATACATTATTTCACATTAATACAACATATCACACACACAAGCCCTCTTCATAAACACACACACAGGGAACAAAACCTGGGAGCTAATGTCCTTAGCTAACTGTCATACAAGGCACACTAGACTGAAATATGTTTTCATGAGATGTCACACTGTTTTCAGCTTATTCAGACACTCACACATCTATTTCCTATCACTGTTACACTCCCTACACACACGCATTAGTTCCTGTCACCTATGGACACATTTAAACACACACCACCCCCCTTTAACCCCTGTCACATGTGACTAATTGACACACACACACACACACACACACTCTACTACATGTACACACACACATTGCTATGATTCACACACCTATGTGACACATTGCCTATTTGCATATCTATCCCTCTATGCCTATGAGTGTATATATATATATATATATATATATATATATATATATATATATATATATATATATATATATATATATGTATGTATATTATCTAACCTTGTGTAATGTAATATATATATATGTGAAATGTGTAGTGTGATAGTGTAGTATGAATTAGAGAATTCATTAGCCTATATGTGTGGCCCATGGCTTAGGTGGAATAGCCTATGGCATGGGGTGTGATACACTTGTGTATCACTAGGCTAGTGAGACTTGTGTGGTACTTAGTTAGTTGACCTAGATTGACTTGTTAAGCCTAAGTTTGACCAACCTAGACTAGTTTGACCTAGTTTAACCCTGTTTGACCTTGGTTGACCTAACTAGACTAGAGTTGACCTAGTTTGACTGTTAGGGTTGACTAGAGTTGACCAAAGGTTGACTTTAGCCTAGATTGACCCCAATATCATGTAGATGCATCGTAGCAGTCTATTTCATTATTTTAGACATATTGTGACTTGTGCTGTTCTGATTATGAGCCAGACACCACTCCTCAGGCAGTATTTTCTTCTAGACATCCAGGGTATCAGGCGAGTACATTCTCTGACCGTTTCATACTTGCTAGGAGTATTTTCTCGCTCTAGATTATCTTACTTGATGCTGACACGATGGAAACACGGATTAGTACTATATGGATCTTTTTATACGATGTTATCCCCTCGGGAGCATCAGATACATCATGTCATGTGCGTTTCACTTTCATCATGTACTCTTGTGCTTTTACCTTACATGTGCACTCTCGTGATTTATGTACTCTCATGAACACGGAGCCCCCATGTTTATATTCACGTGCACCCTTATATGGGCCCCCATGTGAATATCATGCAATAACATAACTTGTCTAGATGTGTATTGATTGGGGTACGGGGGAGTATAAATAGTCATGTGGACAATTTCCAAAGTAGTGTAGCCATGTACAACCTCTCATGTTTATTATCAAGCCGTTCACATGTCTAGCTTGTACTCTAAATCACTAGTTCACTATAGCTCTTTACTTATAGTAGATATTTCATTACAGTCTTCTTTTTACTCATGTATACTCTTCAGCATTTCATGTATTTTACTCTATTGCCTGTATTTTATTTCTGTCATTATATGAACTGCGTGAGATGTACTGTGCTCGCTCATGTCCTGACTGGACCTGTTGAAATATTACAGAGGATGAGAATAAGGATGAGACGTGCTGCCCTACCTATTATGGGACTACCCTTGATGACAGCTGTGACTTGGACCAGCAGCCGGACCCTATAGCTGTGGATGACACTCCTCTAGACTAGGATGTCTTCTTTTATATTATATTTTGGATGACTGTATATTTGATACTTGGGATTGTGGATTTGTGATATCTTAGACACTTAGACTCTCTGTTTGTACTTATGTGGATTTCTTTCATTTCAGCATTTATCTATCTATCTTTCTATCTTATCGTTTTGCCTTAGGTGTGATTGAGACTGTATATTGCTACGTCACCTCTATTCGGAGTGTATATACTGTACATGTACCTTTATATTGTTAGATGATTGACCTAGGACAGCGTTCTACCGCCGACAGTGCGGTGTAGGCTGGGCGTTGTTACGTTCTCGTACCCTCACAGTGGGTGCGGGTCGTGACACGTTTTTAGTGGTGGCCCATGCAGGTCTATACTAGAAGTGTAGTGGTATTCGAACCAGAGTATCACTACAGCCTGCGGTAGGAATTAGAATATTTTTGAAGGTACTCAATCACACTAGAAAAAACTCTTAATCAGATTCATTTTATCTAAATTTGCTGTTTATTGTCTTCACTTGAATATAAACTGTCCTTCTTTGAATTTTTGCTTCATTCCCAGTAATTGCTTCTTGTTTTGATCTGTCTTTATGATGGTTATGGAGACATGATCTCATCGCTCCGGTCCGGGGAATACTATCGAGAGGCTGGCCATCTCTCGTCCTGTTCATCAGGGCCTCGAGACCGCAGCTCTTGTTGTGCCGACTCAGGTTGGCATTTCTGCTACATTGGAGGTGCACCTTCGTCTGTACAGAGACCTTTTCCTGTCATTCCTAATTTCTCTCAGCAGCAGCGGTTCATGCAGCATCAGCAGTAGGCCAAAAAAACCCAGCAGGGGCGAGCTTTCGCCAGGACAGTCGAGGATACACAGGCCATTGGAGATCTTGCTACAGGTTCCGATCTTCTCGATTCTATTTCCACAATTTTCTCTTATAACTATCTTGAAATTCGATTCCATCTGCTCCTTGTTGACTGATTAATTTTGTTCTGTTGTTCTTGTGTTGTGTTTGTTTTCTTCTGAGAAAAATCATATGGGCTAGATCACCTCAGTTATGGGATCTAGAATCTTCGATAGTCATGTTAGCTGGCATAGTGAGGACATATAGTCAAATTTTGGGACGTATTTCTCGGGTGTGGAATTTAAGGTTTTCGCCGTCGCATGCGGCAATGCAAAAATTTTAAATACCATGATTCTAGAGGTATGTGTCTTAGTCGAGGACTCTGTGATTATCGTAGCCATGCTTACTAGTATGACGAGGATTTAGAGTACCGTACTTTTGGATAGACGCATATGATTATCAGATTGTACCTTAAATACTCTTGAACAAGTTTTCTCTACTTTTGTTCAGTCTTTCAAAAAAAATTGTTTTGTTTCTCATTATTTAACTTAGGAGTAGGAGTAACTTTAGCTGTATTATAAACCTTTGTGTAACTTCTTACTATGAATCTCTTCTTAAAATAATGAATCGATGATTTTGCTAGACCTTATCTTGGATTTGATATTATAGCTCTGGTTTCAAAATGGTTCCTTCTTTTAAACATATAAGTAGAACAGATTTTATCGTTTTTTCCTTCTTGCTATTATTCTTGTATTAAATAATAATAATAATAATAATAAAACTGTCTTGATTACATCAATCACATACTTTGCAATCTTGGTAGGAATCTAAATGTTGGTCTTGATATGGAATTTGATTTTTATATTGGGACATAAGAATATATATAGTGGACACAGACACTTTGCCTGATACGTATGCATGCTACACTTTGATTACCAACCCATCTAAATACATATTAATATGTTGTTGATGTATAAATTCTCAAAACCCCAATATTTCTGATACAATACAGTATCGAAGACTGGTTCTCTGCTTTTTCCAGTTTAAATTCGTAAATTTAAATATAAATTTCATGTTATTAGTTTTGTTACATCACTGCACATGTATCTTATACACAAGGTTTCAATTCTTAAAGAAATTGGTTGAGTTTTGTGTTTGAACTTGTCAATCTGAGACTGTGTGCATATTAACCCTTAATACTGGATTCTAAGTGATTAGTTCAATTTGCTGTTTTTAAATGTAATATTTTGAGCTATATACATTGTTGTATGTAGGGATATAATGTTAGGTTTCATATTCTTACATGTTAGGTTGTGATAAATATTGGGTTGGTTTGATGTTCGAATTTCTCCAAAATCCTAAAACTGAATACATGTTAACATTTTTACATTGATTTCAAATGTTTGGTTCAAATTCAGATTTAATATGTAATATTGAACTGTATGCATAACAAAATGTATGGATACTATGTTAGAGTTTTATCTCTATCATGTTAGGATGTGTTTGGAGCATTGAGTTGGTTGTGATGTTTCAAACCCCTAAAATCTGAAACTGCATTATGTTAATATTACACTGGTTTAAATGTTAGCTTATTTTCAGATTTTGTATGTAAATGCTGAACTAAAACTGGGTTTAACCTTTCAATACTAAAGCTATAACCCTGTACAAGGACACACACACCCTAACTTAGTATACACTGCCATATAAACCTAACCCTTCCTCTCTATGTTATGTTCATATATCTATATAGATATATATATAGAGTTTATGCATGCATGTTATAATGTATATAGATACATAACTAAATCTCTACCTCTTTATATATATATATGGTTAGCCATGCATGCTATGAGTAAATAGGTTGTGCATTGTAGATTGTTAACCAATATGCCATGAGTAGTATAACTGGATAGCTATTGTTTTGAAACCCAAATCCTCATATACACTTTCATGTATATTTCACATACACACATGCCTACTATCTAACCATATCAACATGTCCACATACATCTATACACACACGAACCACATAACCTTTACATAATGCTAGCTTTTCCCTCTCTAACGCTCTCTCTCTCTCTCTCTCTCTCTATATATATATATATATATATATATATATATATATATATATATATATATATATATATATATATATATATTGTGATTGGATTTCAATGCAATTGACTTTCATTCTTTAACTTTTGATTTTAATTTTTCTTTGAATAGTACCCCTTTATAGATAATTGGTAGTTATCTTATTTTATTTTTTGATAAGTACCAGTTTTCATATAGGATGGTAGACTGCCTTACAGTTTTGATGATTTATTATTTCTGTATCTTTTCCAGTTTAATACCCCTGATTGCTTGTATGTTTTGATACCCTATGACCATTTTGGTTTAGCATGACTAGTATACCTAGATGAGACTTTCACTACCACCGTATGCCATGACCCTGTATGTCGTCCTTTTAAATCGTATGATTTGTTTAAGTTCTGGGACTTTGATTGTGGGGGTTTGACCTAGAAGGAGTATGAACATTTTAATTTCGAGGACAAAATTTTTCTAAGGGGGGTAGGATTGTAACACCCAGTTTCTGAAATGAGGGTATTTTTGAAATTTTGTATTTATAATTTATTATTTATTTGTATTTAAATAATAATATGATTTTTTGGTGATTTTTAATCATTTAAAAATATTTAAAATCATGACTTGTGATTTGGTGTTTTGCTAGTGTAACCCTAGAGATAGTTTGACCTAGAGCCTAACCATGTCATTAGGATGATTTATTTATCATTTCTAGTTTGAGGGTATTCTTGTCATTTTGAATTTATTTGAATTAATATATATTTATTTGGAATTTATTATATTATTAAGAATGGAGTGATTTTAATATCATTGATTGATTGCCTTGTGTTGTGTTTAGACCTAACCTAGATTAGTCATACCTAGACTTAGCTAGCCATGGTTAGTGATGGTTAGTATTGATTTGTTTTGATTTAGTCATATTAGTTAGAGTTAACTAGGTTGCATTTAAGTCATGTGTGAAACCTAGGTTGTAGGCCCTTGATTTGACTAGGAAAAATGATAGCCCTAAATCAAATCCCAAAAAACCCTAACCCTAGAGTTTTGGTCAGCCAACATAGGGAATCCTACCCCTATATAATGCCTCTTCCATTAGTTGTAGCCTCCTTAAGAAAGTTTCCAAGTTTAGAAGAAGGAGAGGTATAGAAATCTTCCTCAAGCCCTAGTTTCTTCATTTTAATTCCTTTTCCACTCTAGTCTTTTGCATTTGTTCCTAATCTAGCTCTATTTTATGTCCATGGAGAGAAATCCCAGCTTTGGGACAATTTGGGAGCATTTGGCTAGCAAGGAGGAATCCCCCATTTGGAGCTTTTTCAAGCTTTTTGCACCTATAGGTAAAACTCCACAAATTGATCTAATATTTTGTTTTCTTTGCATTTAGGGCTAGATTTAGGAGTCCCCTAGCTGTCCCTGAAGTTTGGGTTAAATTTGTGTCCATTTGGTGTCCATATCGGACACGTGTCATAGTGTACGTATATGTGTTCGATAAAATGTCACAAAGGGAATTTATTTGCTATTTTTGAAAAGTATTTGAATGGAAATATTGATTTATATGTGTTTACTATTTTCCCCATGGACTAAGTTGATTTTCGAGCTGTGTCCGTGTCCAAACAGGACACGAACACGCTCGCAGCACATGCCGTGCAGTCCCCTGCTGCCCGACACTTCTGTAGGACACGACACGAACTTTCAAGACCCGATTTTTGGCACAGAGGTCGGGGCAACCTCTGCCACCATCCTTCTGAAAGATGGCCGAATTGGCCGCGCGCGCGGGCTATGCACTGGCCGCATTGGCCGCGCGCGTAGACTGTGCACGTGCGATTTTGCGCCACTGACACGGCCTTAAAACTGACACGACACATCTAGAGGACACGTTGCAGGGCCATAGACACGTAGCCCTATATGGGGCGAACACATGGACATGACCACGACTTGTGTCGTGCAACGTGTCGTGTCCTAAGTGACACACACGCGTGCACGATGCTGTGTGCCTGTGCGAGTGTCCGTGTGTGTTCGAACATGATTGGACATGCCGTGTCCTGTCGTGGGGACACCACAAGACTCGTGTGGCCCTATGACACCTACTTGTTTACCAACTTTTAAAATTATGTTTTAATGAGTTTTGATGTTCGAATCCCAAATTTCCATTCCGATTGATACGGGTTGCACTGTTCTCAGATTTCTAATTTATTTTCCATTTTAAACTGATTTTAATTGATGTTAATTTGCCATGATTAATCACCTATACATGTGTATTATACTATTGCAATGTTAATTGCTGGCTAGTGTTAGGTTTTAGATCTCGAAATTGGGTTTTGGGATGTGAACTGATACGAGTATCAGGACTTAAGATCCTGAACCTTAATTCCCTGTTGACTGAACTTTGGTATTTAAATTAACATGTTTGATCCATTTACATGTTTGATAGTTACTGTCAGCTTGATGATTAATAAGATGGGGATTTCGATTTGGTTATTAGCTTAGGGACTGTTTTATGTTGACTGTCATTGGAATTTTTCTGAAACCAAAATCTGAGAATTTTAACTGTCATTTGATTTCCTGTTTTAAAACTGATACATAGGCAGTCCTAAATTCTGATATTTAATTCCTGATTTACACTGAGTTCAGTGTTAAATTTGCCATGGTTAATTCAATTACTTTATGTTAATTCTTGAACATTGAGTTAGGCATTGTTAGGTTGGTTCATGTTAGTTAGGATTTTATTGATGAATGGATTTCGAATTTGGGTTAAAATGAACTGTTACTTGATCATTAATCATTGAACCTGAGAATGAGTGGCAAGATCATATTGAACTGTTTTGTATGAACCTGGGATTGACCCTGCACTTTCCATATCATACTGTTTAACCCCTGTTCCTGAGATTAGTTAGGAATTAAAACTGAATTTCATATATTGTTCTGAGATTTCAGTCATGTATTAGATTGGGTTTGATTTTCTAAATTGAACTAATGTAATATCTGAGATTGAATGAGAATTCTTACTGTTTTTCCATGATTAAATTGCCATGATAGGTTCAATTACTTGTGTAAGGAGTAATGTACATGTTAGGTTCAGGTTGATGATGAGTTATAGGGTTTCGAGCCTATTTTAGCACTGTTAACTGAATCTGAAGTTGTTCCCTATTTTCCTAATGTTCCATACATTATTTCACATTAATACAACATGTCACACACACAAGCCCTCTTCATAAACACACACACACATGGAACAAAACCTGGGAGCTAACGTCCTTAGCTAACTGTCATACAAGGCACACTTGTGAAATCTGTTTTCATGAGATGTCACACTGTTTTCAGCTTATTCAGACACTCACACATCTATTTCCTATCACTGTTACACTCCCTACACACACACATTAGTTCCTGTCACCTATGGACACATTTAAACACACACCACCCCCCTTTAAACCCCTGTCACATGTGACTAATTGACACACACACACACTCTACTACATGTACACACACATTGATATGATTCACACACCTATATGACACATTGCCTATTGCATATCTATCCCTCTATGCCTATGAGTGTGTGTATATATATATATATATATATATATATATATATATATATATATATATATATATATATATATATATATATAATCTAACCTTGTGTAATGTAATATATATATATATATATATATATATATATATATATATATATATATATATATATATATATATATATATATATATGTGAAATGTGTAGTGTGATAGTGTAGTATGAATTAGAGAATTCATTAGCCTATATGTGTGGCCCATGGCTTAGGTGGAATAGCCTATGGCATGGGGTGTGATACACTTGTGTATCACTAGGCTAGTGAGACTTGTGTGGTACTTAGTTAGTTAACCTAGATTGACTTGTTAAGCCTAAGTTTGACCAACCTAGACTAGTTTGACCTAGTTTAACCCTGTTTGACCTTGGTTGACCTAACTAGACTAGAGTTGACCTAGTTTGACTGCTAGGGTTGACTAGAGTTGACCAAAGGTTGACTTTAGCCTAGATTGACCCCAATATCATGTAGATGCATTGTAGCAGTCTATTTTATTATTTTAGACATATTGTGACTTGTGCTGTTCTGATTAGGAGCCAGACACCACTCCTCAGGCAGTATTTTCTTCTGGACATCCAGGGTATCAGGCGAGTACATTCTCTGACCGTTTCATACTTGCTAGGAGTATTTTCTCGCTCTAGATTATCTTACTTGATGCTGACACGATGGAAACACGGATTAGTACTATATGGATCTTTTCATACGATGTTATCCCCTCGGGAGCATCAGATGCTTCATGTCATGTGCGTTTCACTTTCATCATGTACTCTTGTGCTTTCACCTTATATGTGCACTCTCGTGATTCATGTACTCTCATGAACACGGAGCCCCCATGTTTATATTCACGTGCACCCTTATATGGGCCCCCATGTGAATATCATGCAATAACATAACTTGTCTAGATCCTTGTGTATTGATTGGGGTACGGGGGAGTATAAATAGTCATATGGACAATTTCCAAAGTAGTGTAGCCATTTACGACCACTCATGTTTATTATCAAGCCGTTCACATGTCTAGCTTGTACTCTAAATCACTAGTTCACTATAGCTCTTTACTTAGTAGATATTTCATTACAGTCTTCTTTTTACTCATGTATACTCTTCAGCGTTTCATATATTTTACTCTATTGCCTGTATTTTATTCCTGTCATTATATGAACTGTGTGAGATGTACTGTACTCGCTCCTGTCCTGACTGGACCTGTTGAAATATTACAGAGGATGAGGATGAGGCGTGCTGCCCTACCAATTATGGGACTACCCTTGATGACAGCTGTGACTTGGACCAGCAGCCGGACCCTATAGCTGTGGATGACACTCCTCTAGACTAGGATGTCTTCTTTTATATTACATTCTGGATGACTGTATATTTGATACTTGGGATTGTGGATTTGTGATATCTTAGACACTTAGACTCTATGTTTGTACTTATGTGGATTTCTTTCATTTCAGCATTTATCTATCTATCTTATCGTTTTGCCTTAGGTGTGATTGAGACTGTATATTGCTATGTCACCTCCATTCGGAGTGTATATACTGTACATGTACCTTTATATTGTTAGATGATTGACCTAGGACAACGTTCTACCGTCGACACTGCGGCGTAGGCTGGGCGTTGTTACGTTCTCGTACCCTCACAGTGGGTGCGGGTCGTGACAACGAGGAACTATATCGAGCGGTTTCGCCAAACCGCGATGAGATTGCCCCAAGGCAATCCCAAAAGCTCCTTGATTGAAATCTGCCAGAAGAAGTTGCTCCCTACAATCAGCCTCTGGATGGGCGAAGATCAGTTCAGGGATTGGACGACCTTCATCATAAGCGCTACCAATGCGAAGGCGAAGTTAAAGAAGGCTCGCCAGCTGGGAATACACATCCTAAATGGAGAGAACAAAGGCAAACGTCCTGGTACCACCTCCAATAACAATAACAGTGGCAGCACCACTAATAACAGGGACACCAAAGGCAAACAGGCCATGGTCGCTGGTAGGACCAAAAAGCCTGAACAAAAGTAGGCAGAAGCTCAGTGGCCTAAGGTGAATTACTCATTTGAAGATATTCATGTCAAGCCTATCTTCGACATGCTCTTGTAAGCGAATAGGATCCAACTCCCTCCACGAAGGCGCGAGCCTCGAGCGGTGGAGATAGAGGAACCAAAATATTGCCACTTCCACCGTTATGTCTATCAATCCACTCATGACTGCTTCCAATTAAAGCGGTACATCCAGAATCTTATCTACTCCAAAGCTCTGTCGCTAGATTTCGAAGAGGTTACCGTGGCTGCGAACATGGTATCAGTTCAGTTCGGTGACTTTCCTCCAACAAAAACTCAAGATGGGTAGTACCTGTCCCCCGGGCAACGATGAAGGTTACTAATCTTCCACCTGTCCGGGACCGGACGACTGGGTTGGTGCCTCTCACCACGTCACGAGGAGAGGTCATGTGGGTGCACTCAGACTTAGTGCCCAAAGTTACCCAGGCGGTGCCATCTTCAACCAATAAAAAGAAGGGCAGAAAGTCCAGATCCTGCTATACAATTTCAGCCGAAGCTGAGGAGGCGGCGGCCGTTGTTACCCGGTCTGGTGCACAAGTCCACCCCACTCTGGGTAATTCAGTCGAAGACCCTCAGCCGACAATGCAGCCTGCTACTGATATTTCGGGGCCATCTCAGCCTCCGCCGGCGGACAGATCCAAGCCGAGAAAAACCCGTTTCGACAGGCTGCTCCGTAAGGATGCACCTCAGGGCTGGAGAGACCTTACAACTTTGACATACTAGCACAACTGGCTAATACGTCAGTAAAGCTGTCGTTATACGAGCTCCTAAGGCTCTCCAAGGATCTTCGTGTCGCTTTGAGCGAAGCGCTCCAGAATATTGACGCCTACTTACAAAAGCATAAAAAATATGGGGTCCATGCGGATTACAAATTATCGCATATGTACTTTGGGCCAAACAGGTCCCCATAAAGGAAAGCCGCATGACTGATCCAATGGCTTATGCAGCCCGTCGATAAAACAGCTGCAGAAGAAAGATATGCGGCCAAAAGGAGCAGTTCGTCTGATAAAGTTGACAAGTCCTGTTAAAACTGACAAAAATGACAGCTCTGACACTTTGACAAAAAGATAAGACGTGAGATGTCACCAAAAGCAGAGTTTGTACGCTTTCGTGCGGCCAGAAGGAGTATCACCTAAGCCGCATTATCCTTATGCGGCTCAAACATATGCGGCCCCAAAGTCTCCAAAACTTCATGTGGCCAAAGGTGACTGTGACCCAAGCCGCATGAGCTTTATGCGACCAAAATACAGAATCTATGCGGCTTAAATCCTTAAGCTAAATATGGGCTAAGGAAGTTTGCGACTTAAGCCGTATGAGTCTCATGCAGCCCCACATGGTCGAAAACTGAGAGACTCATGCGGCTCAAAATGATTCCTGCGACAAGACATGTGACAGGCTGACCAAGTCATAACTGCCCAGATTTGCTGCAGGAAAATCCTAATAAATTGACAGATGGCGGCCAAAGAGCGGGTCTTCATATGCTAATTAGCCACGTGGCCATAGGCCATCTATGCGGCTCCACATACATACCATTATAAATAGCAGGGTGCCACACCCCTGTAAAAGGCTGGCAACCTTCAAAAAGACAATTTCTTCAAGAGTTAAAGACCGCGTCAGATAGTCCACGGAGTAAGGCAGAGTTGATAGCACTTTCCCGAGCCTCCACCGTCACCCCCCATAATCAAAACTAAATAATTGCATTTAGATTGTTTCCTAGGATTTCTTTCTAGGCTTTTCTTTGTACAAGCGAGTTTGCAATCAATTTCAGTATTTCTGTAATACCTGTCTTTAATTTTTTAATGGCAAACACGATGGCGACTCTGCTGGGGACGTCCTTCTCTTCTGATGAGAAGCTGGTGACGCAATTTGACGCGTCCAAGCTCGGCTCTACGCAGCAAATGCTTGTGGTTCGTTTTGACCAACAAGCCTTCAAAGAAATGCTCTCTGAAAGGAGCACCAGCCCGTCTCAGAAGCGAGCCAATCCAAAGAGAACTCTCTTTATAGAACATGTTCCTAGGCTCCAAAATATCGAAGCCGATGCCCTAGCAGGTCTCGCCGCCTCCTTGGCACTTCCAAATGATACTCATCATCTAGTCGACGTAATAGGCCATGAGTTGGTCTGTCCCAGGAACAATCTTCAACTGGGTACGAGTTACTCCGCCCAGATAACCAACGACATACAAGACTGGAGACGCCCACTCATCGACTTTGTAGTCTATGGAATTCTGCCAGAGAATGTGAAGGAAGCAACTTCAATCAGAAGACGCTTCCTCAAATTCTTCTATGATACGGAGACAAAAATTTTATATCGACGATCCTACGATGGGCTACTATTAAGATGCCTGTCAAACACAGAAGCCAAAGAAGCTTTACGCGAAGCTCATGACAGCACTTGTGGGGCTCACCAACCTGGCCCAAAATTGCAAGATTGTCTCTGTCAGATGGGTTATTACTGGCCCACAATGGTAGCAGATACAGTTGATTATGCAAAGAAGTGCAAGGCTTGCTAGATCCACGCAGATTTCATACATCTGCCATCTGAATCCTTGCACCCAATGGCCTCTTGGCCATTTGAAGCTTGGGGAATGGACATCATTGGGCCAATCATCCCACCGTCATCTGGAGGGCATCGGTTCATACTTGCAATCACCGATTACTAATCCAAATAGGCGGAAGCTATTCCGCTGGCAGAGGTTAAGACATCAAACGTGATTAGTTTCATAAAACATCACGTCATCTACCATTTTGGACTGCCCCGGAGGATTATTCACGACAATGGTCCGCAGTTTGCAAGCCACACTTTTTATCGATTTTGTGACAAGAATCAGATTCAGAACATGGCCTCGACAGCATATAACCCATCGGCTAACGGTCTGGCTGAGGCTTTCAACAAAACCATAATCAAGCTCCTCAAAAAGTTCGTGTCTACAAACAAACGCGACTGGAATAAAAAGCTTGGCGAGTGCTTATGGGCGTATCACACCACAATTCGGATGGCTATAGGAAATACACCGTTCTTCTTGGTTTATGGGAGCAAGACAGTCCTCCTATTGGAGACTCAGATCCCCTCACTTCGAGTGGCCTTTACTTACCAGTTAACGTCGGACGATAACTACCGCCGACGGCTACAAGAGTTGGAAGCATTAGATGAGAAGCGTTTACAAGCTCAACAAAGCATAAAGCTCTACCAAGCGCGCATCTCTCGGGCTTTCAACAAGAAAGTCAAACAGAGAATATTCTAAGTCGGCGCTCTCGTCTTGGCCATTCGCAGACCAATGGTCATGACTCACAAGACCCCCGACAAATTCCAGCCCAAATGGGAGGGCCCGTTCATCATCGAGACCGTATTCTCCAACGGCGCGTACCATCTCGCAAAACAAAATTGAGACTTGCTCATGATGCCCATCAACAGTAAGTTCCTCAAGAAATATTATGTCTAAACGACATCTGCCAACTATCTCTCAGATTGTGAGTTATGTACCCTCTGGTATCGCTGAACTTACACTCTGACCTCAAATCTCCCAGATTGTTGAGTTATATACCCTCAGGTACCACTGAACTTACTCTCTGACTACTCTAGATAGATTCATACCTCGTCTCCTGGTCATATCTATAAACTTCTTGGTCATATCTTTTCTCCACCAAGAGTTTGCCTCAAAATCTATTACCCGCACCACCAGTGCGCAGAAGGGTAATAGGTCCATAAAACTTATCCTAATCTATTACTCGCACCATCAGTGCACAAAAAGGGTAATAGGTCCACAAAATTCTCCAATGGAGAAAAACAACCATGTCCATATTACCTCTAAGTTATTTTTCCGTCCATCACAAACAAATCACCCAATACATAGAACTTCCACGTTGATAACACCTCTGAGTTGTTCTGTGTATCCCCATTTGGCCTACTCCTACCACGTCCTCATTACCTCTGAGTAGGGAGGCTCTACTTTAGATCCATATTTACCACGTCCTCATTACCTCTGAGTAAATATGTCGGTTTTCTCTCCACTTATTATCAGTACTCGTATCGCAAGTACACAAAAGGGTAATAAGTCCATAAAAATTATCCTAATCTATTACTCACACCATCGGTGTACCAAAGAGTAGTAGGTCCACAAAATAGCATTCAAATCTATTTGCTCGTATTTCCAGATGCACAAAAGGGCAATAGGTCCACAAAAATCCCCCAATGGGGTGTCCGTTATCAAACACAAATGCTGTATTAGGCCCTCTAGTACAAGCACCACAAAATACCACAAATAAAGAATGGAGTGAACATACCCTGCTTATTCAAAATTAGTTACATTCATAGGACTACATCGACAGCAGAAAACAAAGAAAGGAAAAATCTAGCAATACATAGTTTGGTCAGTTTGACAGTACTTCGCCTTCACCAAAAAAAGCAGTTTCGTGGCCCTCGAAAGAGGTCATATTTTACTGGTGAGAAGCAAACAAGGCTGTTGAATCCCCAAGGAGCCACCTGGAGGAGGGCAAATATAGCATGCTATCCTCCCCTCCGTATTGCGAATGCCTTAGCCTCGCTTCCTCGAAGGACCATACCTTCAAAACATCATCCCTGATGGTGGTTTTGCCTACTTGGAGAGCCGTGAAGGCAGTACGTTCATAACGACGCCTGACCACCGTCCAACTCTCCGAAGTATAAAGGCCCTTCCTACCACCTGGGGGAAACTCTTCCGAAGCATGAAGATTCCTGAGTTGTTTGATGTGTATGCCAAAATGGCACGGGAAAAACTCTTCCGAAGCATGAGGAGTTCTGAGCTGTCTGATGTATGTGTCAGAATGGTGTATTTTCACTCTATCGCCGACATCGGTCCTGGAGAAGTTTGCTAGCCAGATCCCTACAAAATATGGAAAAAGGGAGGGGGGCTTATCACTAAAAAGAAAGCAAAGGATTCTGTTCTTTTTCAGTTATGCGACCTAGCCAAAACAGAACTCATGCGGCCCAAAGACATAAGGCCGGCTTCATGAAAGTACTAATGCAGCTCAAGTTATGAAGCACTTATGCGGCTCAGACATGAAGTGTTCATGCGGCTCAACTATGAGGCATTTATGCGGCTCGATCATGAAATACTCATACGACCCAGTCATAAGGTACTCATGCAGCTCCGTCATAAGGTAACTATGTGGCCCAGTCATACAGTACTTATGCGGCCCGATCATAAAGTACTCATGAGACACTTATACGGCTCAGTCATGAAATGCTCATGCGGCTCAATCATGAGGCACCTATACGGCTCAGTCATAAAATATTCATACAGATCAATCTTGAGGCACTTATACGGGTCAAGTTCGGAATGAGCAGCGGTTATGCGGCTCAGTCCATGTGGCCCTATCATACAGAACACATATGGTTCAAATGAGATAGGGCATGCATCGACTAGGCTTAAAGAAGAGGCAGTATATGACTGTCCTGCGCATAAAATATGCGCTATGGCCATTCAAAATTTCAGTCGTCATCTGTCCACTATCCTTACTCTTGAGTGGGGGTTGCACGTCGGGATGAATGGAAGGAGCGTCTGCCGCTCTCGACGGAGAAGCAAGTCTCTTCCTTTTTGCCGCCGTACCAGTCGACCTGGAAGCTTTTGGAGCCATAGCAGAAAATATGATGAAGTTAAAAGAGAAGAAGGTGAAAGGGGAAATCTCTCTCCGAATGACCCCTATTTATAGAGTTGCTGAAAAGTGCCTCTTCGATTCTCGAGATCATTAAGGATAATGACGACGTTTGGAGACTTTATCCCTAATAACCGTCGAGCGTCTCTTCGATTCTCGAGATCATTAAAGACAATGTCGACGTTTGGGGACTTTATTCCTAGTAACCGTCGGCTTTATCTCAAAAAGGGATCCACAACCGAATGAAGAAAATTAAATACAGTAGTGACAGGCTGGCAGACTGATGGGGTCTCCCTGCGGCTCGAGATCTTTCTGCGGCTCAAAAAATTCCTGCGACTGGAAGACTCCCTGCGACTTGACATATTTCCATGCTTCTTATTCAAAGTATTCCAAATTTGCAATTTGAAAACTTTGAAGGGGGTCTTGTAGAAGCATGGAAAATATGGGGTCCATGTGGATTACAAATTGCCGTATATGTACTTTGGGCCAAACAGGTCCGCATAAAGGAAAGCCGCATGACTGATTCAATGGCTTATACGGCCCGTCGACAAAACAGCTGCAGAAGAAAGATATATGGCCAAGAGGAGCAGTTCGTCTGATAAAGCTGAAAAGTCCTGTCAAAACTGACAAAAGTGACAGTTCTGACACTTTGACAAAAAGATAAGACGTGAGACGTCACCAAAAGCAGGGTTCGTACGCTTTCATGCGGCCATAAAGAGTATCACCTAAGCCGCATGATCCTTATGCGGCTCAAACATATACGGCCCCAAAGTCTCCAAAACTTCATGCGGCCAAAGGTGACTGTGACCCAAGCCGCATGAGCTTTATGCGGCCAAAATACAGAATCTATGCGGCTTAAATCCTTAAGCTAAATATGGGCTAAGAAGTTTGCGACTTAAACCGCATGAGTCTCATGCGGCCCCACATGGTCAAAAATTGAGAGACTCATGCGGCTCGAAATGATTCATGCGACAGGACACGTGGCAGGCTGACCAAGTCCTAACTGTCCAGATTTGCTGCAGCAAAATCCCAACAAATCGACATATGGCGGCCAAAGAGCGGGTCTTCACATGCTAATTAGCCACGTGGCCATAGGCCATCTATGCGGCTCCACATACATACCATTATAAATAGCAGGGTGCCACACCCCTGCAAAAGGCTGGCAACCTTCAAAAAAACAATTTCTTCAAGAGTTAAAGACTGCGTCAGATAGTCCACGGAGTAAGGCAGAGTTGATAGGACTTTCCCGAGCCTCCACCGTCACCCCCAGAATCAAAACTAAACAATTGTACTTAGATTGTTTCCTAGGATTTCTTTCTAGGCTTTTCTTTGTACAAGCGAGTTTACAATCAATTTCAGTGTTTCTGTAATACTTGTCTTTGATTTTTTAATGGCAAACACTACTTAGCCCAGGTCAAGCCTATAAGAAAAGACTCGTCGACAGATCTCCAGGGCAGCAACTATACGGATGCAATGCCCAACATCGTATTCACCCTACATAACATGTTAATCAAGACCAACTTGCATGATCGCCCCTTGTTGTAACGCCCCAGTCCCAAAATACGTAGGACTAGGAACGTAGACATGCCAGCTGTATTCATACGAAGTACATAGGCCTCGTATGGATACATAAGCTGTAAAATGCAGTAGAACCATAACTAATCTCATCCACGCAAAATAATGAATAAAAGTCATCATATAAAGATAATGAATTGTCTTGATACAATATGTTGGGCGGAGACAAATCCACTACCAACAAGTAAAGGAAAAATACATAGAAAATGAAATGAGTGGCGAGCGAAGCGAAGACGATCCAAATGCAATCATCCTCGAAGAAGTAGCGATGATCACGGCTAAAGCTAGAGCACCTGCGAAAGACAATAGCACACACCTGGAGAGATAACCAGGTCCTCAGAGGGACGTAACAAGACACATAATATCATGCCATATAAACTGAATAAATATTGCTCAAATAAATAAGTAAATCGAATTTATAACATGGTCCAATACGCACCTACTGAACGAGCGTACCATCCCCCCAACCAAACAAGGACAGGAGATGGTAAACTAATTCACGGTAACGTATCTTTCCATGCTATGAATCCAATATGGTATCCGGACCCCAACAAGGTTCAATACCTTCTCATCGGAGTAGTAAGTCACACCTACAACCAAACAAGGACAAGATGTGACGAACTAGTCCGCGACAAGTTATTGTTCCAAGCCACGGTTAGATATAAGTACCCAAACCAAAAGTACTCGTACCTAACGGATAGGGTAGCCTACCGTTCTAAGTAAAATGTAGTTAAGAACAATCCTTCCTACGCATGGGCCCCGGCTAAATAGGATCGGCATAGTCCCCCCTTGGGGCACTAGAGGCCCAATCAATAAGAGCATGACGTTTCGCAGAATCGTCAGTGGCCGTCAGTAATCATGGGTCATCAACCCCGTATCTCCAGCGGAGAGTCCGGGTCATAAGGGAAGTGCATCGAAGCCCATACGCTAAGAAATTGTCCTCCCCGCCCAATGCCTACTGTGTTGTATCCACAACACAAACCACTATAACCGCTAAGTCAAACTAGTATGCAACCTCTATTAGCGGTTATTCCTATCGCACGACTTGTACGTACTGGTGGCCAGCCAATCACACACTTTCGTGTTCTACATGCGACACACAACTTCGTGTTTACAACGTGTCAAGGCCAATGAATGCAACACACAAGGTGGTCCCTTAAATCTAGGTTTAATGTGAGAAAAATAATACATTACAGGAAAAATGAATAGTAAATTCTAACAGTTATTGCCATGTATCACAGTTTATTTTGTATAAAGAAAATAATGAACAATGCATAAAATATGAGCTAAAATAAATAAACAGCTAATGGCAAGGTGTCTTGCCTGGTAGAGCGCCTGGTGTGCTGCGATAATCGTGGTGGCATGAACTGTGACTTCGGTACAACAACTATGCAAGGTGATCTCTGATGGTGGCACGGACAGTTCCATTGGGTCCAGAAGGGTCAATTTAGCTAGGTTGGACATATGGTAGACTCGAAATGGGCGAAGGAATAGGAACAATAGGACTTGGATACGGACATGAGAAAATCAAAGAAAATAAATATTTATTTATATACAAATTTTAGAAAATATTTATAATTCCTAAAAGTTAATTTTCACGAGTCAAAATATTTATAAAAAAAATACAAAAAGTACTTTAAAGTCAAGAAAACCGTTTTCGGCAAAAACTTTAAGTTTGTCAAAATACCATTTTAGGTAGAGAACTATATTTTATAAATTAAATACTTTAGGTAAATATTGAAGAGAAAAATACCAAGAATCTATTTCATAATTTGCAACTACATTTTTATGGATAAACATATTTTTAGATAATTATTTAAATATCTAGAAAAATATAATTAAATAATATATATCTCTAAGGGTTTCGAAATCACATTTTGAAAATACATTTTGTCTTAATATAATATTTGTATTTGCTAGTGATACAAATTTACGGGTGAATATAAGACTAATGTTTTTGCATAATTATGAAATAAGTAAAAAGATAGCAATTATACTACTACTACTAATAATAAAAATACTAACACCAATATTAGTAATAATTTTTAAGGTTGACACAAAAAACAGCAAAAACAAAATACTTTAATAATAACAAAACAATAAAAATAATAATAAAAATAATAATAAAATCAACAATAACAAATAATAAGAAAATAATAATAATAATAATAATAATAGAAATAGCTGATCTCTCTTCCTTCTTCGAGAAGGAAGTAAAAAATAAAGAAAAAAAGTAACAGAAAGAAGAGAGAGAGGAAGATCGAGAGGGAGAGAGAGTGAGAGCGAGAGGGAGGCGGCTGAGGCTAGGGGTCGGGTCGGCCGGCGGAGAGCGGGGGCGGTCGGAGGCGGTTCGCCGCGCGATCGGAGGGGTAGGCGGCAGAGGCTGGACGGAGGGGCTGGGAAGTCGGGGTCCGGCGGAGGGAAGGATGCGGTGGAAGCGGGTTTCAGCGGCGGAGGAAAGGGATTTCGACGGAGGGAAAGACGGCCACGGCGCTGGGACGCGGCTGCGGGACTTGCTCGGCGGCGGAGGGAAGGTTTAGGCGCGGGAAAAAAAAAAGGTTTTCTGGTGGCGGAAGTCCGGTGGCCCGACGCGGCGGAGGACTTGGAGCGGGGTCGGGCCTGGCGTCGACGAGGCACGTACTGCCGGCTGCCGGACACGGTGGAAGAGGAAAGGTCGATGGCGCGGGACACAGCCTGGAGCGGCGGCAACGGGTGCTTCCGGTCGGAGGAACGGCGAGGCGGGTGAGTTTTTTTGGGTTTTATCAATTTTTCTTCCTTTGCGTGTGTGCTGATGGGGTGACGCACATGGTGGTACTGGCGGGGGTTTGGTGGTGATTGTGGCGACGGTGGTGGCAGCGGGTGGTGTCGGGGCGATAGGCGATGGGTTGGTCTGCAACCAATGGTCGGGGTGGTTTGGTTGGCAGTTGGAAAATTTTTGGTTGCGGTGTCGACCGTGGTGGTCGAGGGTTGTGTATGGTTCGCCGGTGATGGTGGTGGTTAGCGGTAGCGGCGGTTGTTCGGGTGGCCGGGGTGAACGGAGGCGATGTTGTTCTGGTGTTGGTAGGCTGGTAGGGTGAAGTCGGAGGTGGGGTGCTGGGATCTGGCGGAGATGCCGAGGAGCTTGGGAGAATTATTTGCTGGTGGCTGTAGATGGCTACTGCGGTGGATGGCCGGGGTAGCGAGGTCGGGACGGGGTGCTGGACATGGAGAAGGAATGGGTTAGGTTTAGGCTAGGGTTTACTGTTACGTGTCGGGGTTTGTCCGACACGAAGAAAATATAAATGTAAAGATTGGAATAAGATTGAAAAGACACTGACACGGTGCACACAATTGTGGTGAAAATTTGGAGAAGAATAATGAAAAGTTGGAGAAGTACCTGCCTATTTATAGGATTTGAGAATTCCCAATAAGATAAGGATTATGATTTGGTTTAAACCCAAAATAGATAGTTAGCAATTTAATTTAAATCAATCCAAATCCAAATCTAAATCCAATTAAATCTAATTAAATTCTTTTGGTCTAAAATCAAATCATTTTCAAATATAGATATTAGTTTAATCTATTTAAATTAATCCAAAAATTAAATCAAGATTTAAATGGCCACAATAACTTCCAAAAATATTTTTCAAAATACCAATAATAATAATTTCGAAAATAATAAATATTTTTAAATATCTTTTCGAATAATAAAATATTAATATTAATAAATCTAGAAAATTACATTTTTATTTAAAATAAACCAATAAACAATTACGAAATATATGTATGCAAAAATATTCTTTACATAATTAGACTTTTCTAGTATACAAAAATATTATTTATTATTAATAACTTTTAGAAACAAAAGGCTTTTTATAGCAAGAATATTTATATAATATTTTTGTAAGTGTATAAGAAAATAGAGAAAAATGTTTTTCTAAAATATGTACGCTCGCACATGTTCGCACTCGACGAGCAACTACGAAAAATAAAATTTCGTGCGCGACGTACAATACGACTATGCGACGTACAATACAAAATTTTAAATCAGTACAAAAATCGAAAAAAATATAGTAGAGATTTTTAGGGGTTTTACATCCTACCCAACTTAAAAGAATTTCGTCATCGAAATTAAGAATTAGTAGGGGGTTGAGAGGACACAACGGTAGATAGAAGGGTTCGAAGTTTATATGGTCGTAGTCTAGGTTAGGATACGATTAAGAGACGATTGTAATCACTCTTAAATTCAAGTGATTAGAAGGTCAAAATGGTAGAATTAGTGTCGAGGGAAAGGTCGAGTAGTTCAAGACAAAGATATGGCAACATCGAGTGATAATGGTCATTAGGCGATAGGATTGCTAGAGGAATTTCTAGCACAACGCTTCCGTCCTCCTAAAATAGGTGAAGACGAAAGCAATATAGAGTTCGAAAGAGGCGTTATCGAATACGAATACGTGATTCAAAAACGATCGAATAATTTCAAAAAGAATTGTTAAGGCAGTCATGGATGGGATTGTAAGGGCCAAGTTTAATTATGTCTCCATCCACGTAGAGTAATAGACAAAAGCGAACCAAAGTGCACTTGGTTGATCAGACCATTATGCACCGGTTCTGATTAGACAATAGGCTAGTGAGCGCTCAATAGCATATGTCATAAACAAACTCGATAAAGAATAAGCTTGCAAAAACTAGGCTATATTAGCATCATTAGTCAAAATGGTAAATACATAGGCACGAGAGATTAAGATTTAAAGAAGGTAGAATGATTCTAAGTCATACAGTCGTCCTACAGTCTTCTTGTCCAAGTCCTTGGTTGGCTAGACGGGTTAGGTCCTCTAGATTCTAGGATCTAAATAAGCTTGTTAATATAGGTCACTAGGTCAAAAGGGTTGCTAGTTCATAAGGTATTCTACCCAACTTAAAGAATTAAACTAATGGTGTTTTGGGACAATTAACTAGTAGGGTCAATCTCTAGCAAACACGAAGGGAAGATAAGAATAGGGATGGAAGGAAGCAAGCAAGATGCAACTGATGAGTCAAACGGTAGATAAAATCAAGAAAAGAGGTCAAGTATGTGGATGAGATCCTAGACTTCTAATCCTATGCGCAGGCATGCTTAGTACGGTAAAGTAACCAAACAATTTATCTTGACCTGAATGGGCCACCACAAAAACATGTAACGCCCCAGTCCCAAAATACGTAGGACTAGGAACGTAGACATGCCAGCTGTATTCATACGAAGTACATAGGCCTCGTATGGATACATAAGCTGTAAAATACAGTAGAACCATAACTAATCTCATCCACGCAAAATAATGAATAAAAGTCATCATATAAAGATAATGAATTGTCTTGATACAATATGTTGGGCGGAGACAAATCCACTACCAACAAGTAAAGGAAAAATACATGAAAAATGAAATGAGTGGCGAGCGAAGCGAAGACGATCCAAATACAATCATCCTCGAAGAAGTACCGATGATCACGGCTAAAGCTAGAGCACCTGCGAAAGACAATAGCACACACCTAGGGAGATAACCAGGTCCTTAGAGGGACGTAACAAGACACATAATATCATGCCATATAAACTGAATAAATATTGCTCAAATAAATAAGTAAATCGAATTTATAACATGGTCCAATACGTACCTACTGAACGAGCGTACCATCCCCCCAACCAAACAAGGACAGGAGATGGTAAACTAATTCACGGTAACGTATCTTTCCATGCTATGAATCCAATATGGTATCCGGACCCCAACAAGGTTCAATACCTTCTCATCGGAGTAGTAAGTCACACCTACAACCAAACAAGGACAAGATGTGACGAACTAGTCCGCGACAAGTTATTGTTCCAAGCCACGGTTAGATATAAGTACCCAAACCAAAAGTACTCGTACCTAACGGATAGGGTAGCCTACCGTTCTAAGTGAAATGTAGTTAAGAACAATCCTTCCTACGCATGGGCCCCGGCTAAATAGGATCGACATAGTCCCCCCTTGGGGCACTAGAGGCCCAATCAATAAGAGCATGACGTTTCGCAGAATCGTCAGTGGCCGTCAGTAATCATGGGTCATCAACCCCGTATCTCCAGCGGAGAGTCCGGGTCACAAGGGAAGTGCATCGAAGCCCATACGCTAAGAAATTGTCCTCCCCGCCCAATGCCTACTGTGTTGTATCCACAACACAAACCACTATAACCGCTAAGTCAAACTAGTATGCAACCTCTATTAGCGGTTATTCCTATCGCACGACTTGTACGTACTGGTGGCCAGCCAATCACACACTTTCGTGTTCTACATGCGACACACAACTTCGTGTTTATAACGTGTCAAGGCCAATGAATGTAACACACAAGGTGGTCCCTTAAATCTAGGTTTAATGTGAGAAAAATAATACATTGCAGGAAAAATGAACAGTAAGTTCTAACAGTTATTGCCATGTATCACAGTTTATTTTGTATAAAGAAAATAATGAACAATGCATGAAATATGAGCTAAAACAAATAAACAGCTAATGGCAAGGTGTCTTGCCTGGTAGAGCGCCTGGTGTGCTGCGATAATCGTGGTGGCATCAACTGCGACTTCGATACAACAACTATGCAAGGTGATCTCTGATGGTGGCACGGACAGTTCCATTGGGTCCAGAAGGGTCAATTTAGTTAGGTTGGACATATGGTAGACTCGAAATGGACGAAGGAATAGGAATAATAGGACTTGGATACGGACATGAGAAAATCAAAGAAAATAAATATTTATTTATATACAAATTTTAGAAAATATTTATAATTCCTAAAAGCTAATTTTCACGAGTCAAAATATTTATAAAAAAAAATACAAAAAGTACTTTAAAGTCAAGAAAACCGTTTTCGGCAAAAACTCTAAGTTTGTCAAAATACCATTTTAGGTAGAGAACTATATTTTATAAATTAAATACTTTAGGTAAATATTGAAGAGAAAAATACCAAGAATCTATTTCATAATTTGCAACTACATTTTTATGGATCAACATATTTTTAGATAATTATTTAAATATCTAGAAAAATATAATTAAATAAAATATATCTCTAAGGGTTTCAAAATCACATTTTTAAAATACATTTTGTCTTAATATAATATTTGTATTTGCTAGTGATATAAATTTACGGGTGAATATAAAACTAATGTTTTTGCATAATTATGAAATAAGTAAAAAGATAGCAATTATACTACTACTACTAATAATAAAAATACTAACACCAATATTAGTAATAATTTTTAAGGTTGACACAAAAAATAGCAAAAACAAAATACTTTAATAATAACAAAACAATAAAAATAATAATAAAAATAATAATAAAATCAACAATAACAAATAATAAGGAAATAATAATAATAATAATAATAATAATAATAATAATAATAATAATAATAATAATAATAGAAATAGCTGATCTCTCTTCCTTCTTCGAGAAGGAAGTAAAAAATAAAGAAAAAAAAGTAACAGAAAGAAGAGAGAGAGGAAGATCGAGAGGGAGAGCGAGTGAAAGAGAGAGGGAGGCGGCTGAGGCTAGGGGTCGGGTCGGCCGGCGGAGAGCGGAAGAGAGCGGGGGCGGTCGGAGGCGGTTCGCCGCGCGATCGGAGGGGTAGGCGGCAGAGGCTGGACGGAGGGGCTGGGAAGTCGGGGTCTGGCGGAGGGAAGGATGTGGTGGAAGCGGGTTTCAGCGGCGGAGGAAAGGGGTTTCGACGGAGGGAAAGACGGCCACGGCGCTGGGACGCGGCTGCGGGGCTTGCTCGGCGGCGGAGGGAAGGTTTAGGCGCAGGAAGAAAAAAAAAGGTTTTCTGGTGGCGGAAGTCCGGTAGCCCGACGCGGCGGAGGACTTGGAGCGGGGTCAGGCCTGGCGTCGACGAGGCACGTACTGCCGGCGGTCGGACACGGTAGAAGAGGAAAGGTCGATGGCGCGGGACACAGCCTGGAGCGGCAGCAACGGGTGCTTCCGGTCGGAGGAACGGCGAGGCGGGTGAGTTTTTTGGGTTTTATCAATTTTTCTTCTTTGCGTGTGTGCTGACGGAGTGACGCACATGGTGGTGCTGGCGGGGGTTTGGTGGTGATTGTGGCGACGGTGGTGGCAGCGGGTGGTGTCGGGGCGATAGGCGATGGGTTGGTCTGCAACCAATGGTCGGGGTGGTTTGGTTGGCAGTTGGAAAATTTTTGGTTGCGGTGTCGACCGTGGTGGTCGAGGGTTGTGTATGGTTCGCCGGTGATGGTGGTGGTTAGCGGTGGCGGCGGTTGTTCGGGTGGCCGGGGTGAACGGAGGCGATGTTGGTCTGGTGTTAGTAGGCTGGTAGGGTGAAGTCGGAGGTGGGGTGCTGGGATCCGACGGAGATGCCGAGGAGCTTGGGAGAATTATTTGCTGGTGGCTGTGGATGGCTACTGCAGTGGATGGCCGGGGTAGCGAGGTCGGGATGGGGTGCTGGACAGGGAGAAGGAATGGGTTAGGTTTAGGCTAGGGTTTACTGTTACGTGTCGGGGTTTGTCCGACACGAAGAAAACGTAAATGTAAAGATTGGAATAAGATTGAAAAGACACTGACACGGTGCACACAATTGTGGTGGAAATTTGGAGAAGAATAATGAAAAGTTGGAGGAGTACCTGCCTATTTATAGGATGTGGGAATTCCCAATAAGATAAGGATTATGATTTGGTTTAAACCCAAAATAGATAGTTAGCAATTTAATTTAAATCAATCCAAATCCAAATCTAAATCCAATTAAATCTAATTAAATTCTTTTGGTCTAAAATCAAATCATTTTCAAATATAGATATTAGTTTAATCTATTTAAATTAATCCAAAAAATTAAATCAAGATTTAAATAGCCACAATAACTTCCAAAAATATTTTTCAAAATACCAATAATAATAATTTTGAAAATAATAAATATTTTTAAATATCTTTTCGAATAATAAAATATTAATATTAATAAATCTAGAAAATTACATTTTTATTTAAAATAAACCAATAAACAATTACGAAATATATGTATGCAAAAATATTCTTTACATAATTAGACTTTTCTAGTATACAAAAATATTATTTATTATTAATAACTTTTAGAAACAAAAGGTTTTTTATAGCAAGAATATTTGTATAATATTTTTGTAAGTGTATAAGAAAATAGAGAAAAAAGTTTTTCTAAAATATGTACGCTCGCACATATTCGCACTCGACGAGCAACTACGAAAAATAAAATTTCGTGCGCGACGTACAATACGACTATGCGACGTACAATACAAAATTTTAAATCAGTACAAAAATAAAAAAAAATATAGTAGAAATTTTTAGGGGTTTTACACTTGTACTACACTGGATACATAGGCGACATCAAGGTGGATCGGATGCACACTGATCCTGGCTCGTCTATAAGCTTCATCCCGAAAAGCTTGCTTCAACTCCTCAGCATTCCTATGCACCGGCTAGCGACGACCAACACTGCCATTAGCGGTTTCAACTCGGGAAGGAGCTATCCCCTGGGAAGAATTTGCTTGATATGTCAGATCGGTGATCTGAGGACGGAGGTTACCTGCTACATCATAGACGCAGATACGTCCTACAATATCCTCTTGGGGCGTCCGTGGATACATGACTATATGATCGTGCCATCCACACTCCACCAGTGCTTCAAGTATGTTAGTAAGCACGGCTTCGTGAAGACGGAATTCGCCGACATCGATCCCTAAGGGGTTGAGTCTTACTATTCTTCGAAGGCTTGTCTATATGAAGAATCCAAGAAGCACTGTCACGACCCGCTCCCGAATAATCGGACACGAGTCGGACACGCCCAGCCTTCGTCGATGGACACGACGAAGTTAGCTGTACAATACTAAGGAAAACTCCAAGTTATAATAAAATGTAAACATCCACAGCTTCTATATATAACGTTCCCAAAAAGATCACCAATATCCATCAATCAAATTATACAATGTTATCCGGAGACAAATCCGGTAAAATAAAATATACAATAATGAAATCCAAAATATACAATTTCCAGAAAAATAAATGAAATAAATCCTGCAATATCCAATGATATCACCGTGCTCCATGTGCCTCAAGCTCACTTGTAACGTATCCTGTCAGGAAAAGAGCAAAGTACAACCCCGACAAGAACAGTATACAATATAATCTGAACTATAGAGTACAAGGTGAAACTAGCTTACAAGAACTGGAAATAAAACTATGGTACCAGAAATGAAATACAAAACTGCAGGCAATAGACGCGACAATCAATATGCAAAAACAATGAACACGGCAATCAATGAACAATACGATAAACACGACAATCAATACAAGTGTGACCTTTGTGAAATATTAAACTAATGTGTGACCGGCTTAGGACCACAATCCATAATCAATCCACAATCAACCAATTCAACAAGGTGCGGCTTAATCGTACATGAGGTATACGATTAGGCTATCCACAATACCTATGTTGGGTGTGGTCACACAAAGTTAATATTTCCCCCAATCCCCGCAATAGACAATGACTCACAATACAATGAACAAGGTACAAGGCAATCGGGTGTATCTCGTGTCCGATATGAGAACATGGCACATGAATGTAGACAAAAATACAAAGTACAAGATCAAGTCGGTGTACTTGCCTCGTATTGAAAGCACGGGAGTAATACTGCATGAATCTGAATAATCACCTGGTATTTATACAAGTTGTTAGGTTTTCAAATAATGCCATTATCTAGCTCAACATTACTATTCCATATATTAGCTAAATAAAATATATTAGCTAACCATATTTTAGAAAATATATAGGTTTTATAAATTCAGTCACAATAATACTAGTGAAAACACGTTTTAAAATATTAGAACATTTTGCTAGAAATAATAATTATAACTCTATAAGGTTTTTAGAAACATTTTATTAACAAAGTAATAATTGTAACTATACAAACTTTTAGAAATAGAAACATTTTGATATACTAGAATTTTTCTTTATATATGTTAACAAGATAATTAGCTATCTCTAATAAGTATTATAGGCAAAACTAGCTAGCAATATTTTGGAAAATATATAATATAGCTTTATTTAAAATAAGTTTTAGTGAAAATACTTTTAAACTATATTTTGCAAGAAAAACATTTATGTTTAGAAGATAATTGCTAGCTAAACTATTTATTAACCATTATCGTATTCTAGTTAACTACATAGATATAATTTAGCAAGAAAATATTTAGTAAGGAATAATAGTAGCTAACTAAAATTACTAGGAGACCATGATAGGCTGGTAACAATAATCAACAATATTCTTCTAAACAAAAATTATTAAATATTAATTACTATTTATAACAAGAATTATAACATGGAAATTATAAAACAGCAAAGTCCAACCCACATTCAACCCATCTGCCTAGGCCCAGATATTAATACTACTGCTGTTGTTTCTAATATATTTCTATTTATTTCTCAGCTCAGCCCATCACCCAGTCCACACTGTCCTTTCCAGAACTCGAAGAGGCAAAAGCCAACATTAATGGGAATGACAGGGAAGCTCGGCTCCTTATTCAAGGGTCACCAGTAGACTTTGTGTTTTCAAATATCAAGTTAGCTTTTGGGGTTTCGAGGGGTCAACCTGACATAACTAAGAAAGGAAAGAAAATAAAGATGACATTCTCTATCAGCACCTCAATCAAAACTCTTAATTCTCTCTCTCTCTCTATATCCTTACATTCTCATTCCCAGCCGCTCACTATTCTTCTTCCTCATCTAACCTAATCCCAATAATCTCTTCAACCTTCATTCTATACCTATTCCCCAACTCTCAAGAACCCTAGCCCCAAAAATCTCCTTACTTTACATGGAAGAACTCAGCAAAGGAGATAGAGATCGAGAAGAAAAGAATCACCTGGATCGGCTGATCTTGAGACCCGGCGGGTGATGGTGGCTCCGACTGGCAGCGGTCGGCCTTGGTGATCCCGGCGGCGACGGCTTCGTCTCGGCGGATGTCGACCCCGATCTGGATGGGCCGACTACGGTAGGCTCAATCCGGAGGCGGAGAAGGCTTGGTTGATCTTCGCCTTGGCTCGGCGGTAATCAACTCCAGATGGTGGCGCTCGACGTGGTACATGAGGAGACGTCTCAGTTCTCGAGAGACGCTCGTAGCAGTCAAGGAACAGCTCGGTGGCGAGCAGTCGGCGGTCGAAGTCGTCGCTAGAGTGGCAGTCGGTTCAGATCCGGTCCTGCTACAGCGAAAGCGACGGCGACTTCATCTTCGACGGTCGGCTCCGCTTTCGAGGAGGAGCGGCTTACTGCTCGAGGTGGCTCCTCGAGATTCGAAGGGGCAGCACCGTGATCGAGGAGCCAGCACGGTCTTCACGGCGACACATGAGCCGAGGAGGCTCTGCAGTCGAGGAAGCGCTCGGGGTTCGAGGCTTCTGCAGTGCTGGCGAGCTGGAGACGCGGTCGTCGTCTTCGGCAAGGATGGGTGGATTCGACTTCTCCGATGAAGTCACAGCGAAACTCCAGTGAGGGGTGATGGCCAGAGTGGTTAATTCCGGCGAGGCCGCGGCTGTAGTGAGCGGTGGTGCTCGGCTGAGGATGGCCAGAGAGCAGAGAAGAGAGAGTGTAGAGAGAGAATGAGTGTACTGACTGTGCTATCAGAATGCGTTAGAAAACGTGTATTATTTATAATAAAATAATATGTGTGTGTCCAGTAGGGACAGTGGCAATGTGGAAAATAGTTGTAGATCTGAGGGTGTTCCCTAAATTGGGACAGTAGCAATGATGTGAATAACTACAGATCTGGGGGTGTGAATTCAAAGTCTGCAACAGAATCTCTAACTGAATTTGTTAAATAATAACTAACTAAATAACAGAATTAGTTATCTACTAATATTCTCTCTTTTAGTTAAAACAACCAAATTCAACAGAAGGAAACAGTAATTATAATTTTTTTTAAATAGTCTTCAGAATTTGTTTATAAAACTTAACTAACAGTACTAATACTTCAACATTAGATTAAACTTTTTATTATAAGTTAAAACATACTACTAATCATTAATAAAAGAAAAATCAGGATTTTAAAAAAAATAATAAGATTAACTTGAGAATCAATTTGATTAATATAACAAATTAACTAGGCAAGACCATTTCTTAAAATTTGAAACTATGTCCAAACCAAATATTATAAAATATAATATTTTCTAAAAAAATGGAATTCAACAAATTATTAGAACTTTAGAAATAGTATTTTGTTAAAACTAAATCTGTATCTAGAAAATAATATTATATCCTTGGATATAAAATTTATAAAAATCTCAAAATTTACCAAATATTGGTTTAGGGAGTTACAAATCTACCCCCCTTACAAAAATTTCGTCCTCAAAATTTCAAGGGTTTTGTAGAAGTATACAAAATCAAACAAGCTTATCAAGAAAACAACAAAAGACAATTGGTTTTATTTAGGTAGTAAAAAGTAACAAGGATTAATAAGTAGCCACTAGATAATATGAAAGACTGTAAATGCAAGAAACTCAGAGACAAGCCTCAAAATAGGCAATACAAAGAAATCTAGCTACTACAAGCAAGTATGGAAGATAACGGTCTATCCGACTGCGCTCCCTGCTGCTACTGATCCTCGAAGGGTGGATCCTCCTGCTGCAGCTCTGGTACTGGTCCCTGACGAGTGAAAGTTGCAGGACAATCTCTCACTTGGTGAGTGGCAGATCCACAAACCAAGCACTGCCCTAACTTCTTGTGGCATTCCTTAATACTGTGTCCCGGCCTCTTACAGTACACACAAGATAAGTATGTCAGGGTCTGGATCTGTCTCTGCTGCCTCGGTGATGTCGGAGCTTGAGCATAAGGATGATGCTGATGCTGAGGTGGCCTCTGCTGAGTGTCGGTCCACTTCGATGGACCCTGGGAACTGTTGGCGCCAATGTCTCGGTCCCGTTTGAGCTTCGGGTCCATCTTCTTCTCCACTCCCTGAGCAACTTTGAGGATGCTCGCATAGGTAATGGCCTGGCTGATAGCCACTGCATGCCACAACTCCCTGGTGAGGCCCTTCTTGAACTTCTAAGCCCTCTCATGTGGTGTGTTAACTAGATTCTCCGTGAACCTGCTGAGTCGGGTGAACTCCGATGTGTACTGAGCCACAGTCATACTCCCCTGTTGTAATGCCTCGAGCTACATCTGAAGCTCGTTCCGCTCCACATCCAGGAAGAACTTCTCCTGGAACAACAGTTTGAAATCCTTTCATAGAACTTGGGGTTCGGCCAACAGAGGTTCCTCTCTATACCAAGCTCTAGCAATGTCGAAAAGTCGCATGCTCGCAACTTCGACCTTCAGATCATCTAGAATCCTCGCCATCTTCAACGTCCGCTCGACATTTTCTAGCCACTCATCTGCGTAGACTATCCCCTCATGGCCCCAAAAATCCATCGGGCATAGGTTCTGATAATCTCTAGCGGTCCCTTGCCTCGGCGCTGCTGGTGCTGGTGGTGCCGGCGGGGCTGCGGAGCTGGTGGAGCTGGCTTCCTGACTCGGAGCACGTCCATGATCGTCGTCCGAAACTGCGTGGCTTGGTGGTTCTGTGCCTCCATGAACTGCTGGAACATGGCCATCATCTGAGTACCGTCAAATGTCATCGTCGGAGGAAGCGCTGAGGCATAGGCGGTGGAAACTGCTCCTGCGCATCGGGTGCAGGCTGCTCGCTAGTCCCAGTATTCTTCGTGGCGACCATCCTGTAACAGAAAATAAACCGTTGATTGCTATGTCCTAGAAAAATCATAAACTAACCTAGAAAAATCATAAGTAAAATCAAATTTCCAATTTAAATATCAATAACCATAACCATAACCATTTTCCCACGATTCCTATGCTGTGATGAGTTTTCCTTAGCTTTGCTGGTCCCCCAATAACACTTTATTGCCTAAGTGTCATTAGGATAGACCTGCATGGGCCACCACTAAAAACATGTCATGACCCGCTCTTGAATAATCGGACACGAGTCGGACATGCCCAGATTTCGTCGATGGACACGACGAAGTAAGCTGTACAATACTAAGGAAAACTCCAAGTCACAATAAAATGTAAACATCCACAGCTTCTATATATAACATTCCCAAAAAGATCACCAATATCCATCAATCAAATTATACAATGTTATCCGGAGACAAATTCGGTAAAATAAAATATACAATAATGAAATCCAAAATATACAATCTCCAGAAAAATAAATGAAATAAATCCTGCAATATCCAATGATATCACCGTGCTCTATGTGGCCTCATGCTCACTTGCAACGTATCCTGTCAGGAAAAGAGCAAAGTACAACCCCGACAAGAACAATATACAATGTAATTTAAACTACAGAGTACAAGGTGAAACTAGCGTACGAGAACTAAAAATGAAACTATGGTACCATAAATGAAATACAAAACTGTAGGAAATGGACGCAACAATCAATATGCAAAGACAATGAACACGACAATCAATGAACAATACGATGAACATGACAATCAATACAAGTGTGACCTTTGTGAAATATTAAACTAATGTATGACCGGCTTAGGACCGCAATCCACAATCAATCCACAATCAATCCACAATCAATCAATTCTGCAAGGTGCGACTTAATCGTACGTGAGGTATACGATTAGGCTATCCACAATACCTATGTTGGGTGTGGTCACACAAAGTTAATATTTCCCCTAATCCCCACAATAGATAATGACTCACAATGCAATGAACAAGGTACAAGGCAATCATGTGTATTTTGTGTCCGATATGAGAACATGGCACATGAATATAGACAGAAATACAAAGTACAAGATCGAGTCGGTGTACTTGCCTCGCCTTGGAAGCACGGGAGTAATACTGCATGAATCTGAATAATCACCTGGTATTTATACAAGTTGTTAGGTTTTCATATAATGCCATTATCTAGCTCAATATTACTATTCCATATATTAGCTAAATAAAATATATTAGCTAACCATATTTTAGAAAATATATAGGTTTTATAAATTCAGTCACAATAATACTAGTGAAAACACATTTTAAAATATTAGAACATTTTGCTAGAAATAATAATTATAACTCTATAAGGTTTTTAGAAACATTTTATTAACAAAGTAATAATTGTAACTATACAAACTTTTAGAAATAGAAACATTTTGATATACTAGAATTTCTCTATATATATGTTAACAAGATAATTAGCTATCTCTAATAAGTATTATAGGCAAAACTAGCTAGCAATATCTTGGAAAATATATAATATAGCTTTATTTAAAATAAGTTTTAGTGAAAATACTTTTAAACTATATTTTGCAAGAAAAACATTTATGTTTAGAAGATAATTGCTAGCTAAACTATTTATTAACCATTATCGTATTCTAGTTAACTACATAGATATAATTTAGCAAGAAAATATTTAGTAAGGAATAATAGTAGCTAACTAAAATTACTAGGAGACCATGATAAGCTGGTAACAACAATCAACAATATTCTTCTAAACAAAAATTATTAAATATTAATTACTATTTATGACAAGAATTATAACATGAAAATTATAAAACAGCAAAGCCCAGCCCACATTCAAACCATCTGCCTAGGCCCAGATATTAATACTACTGCTGCTATTTCTAATATATTTCTATTTATTTCTCAGCTTAGCCCATCACCTAGTCCATACTGTCCTTTCCAGAACTTGAAGAGGCAAAAGCCAACATTAATGGGAATGACAGGGAAGCTCAGCTCCTTATTCAAGGGTCACCACTAGACTTTGGGTTTTCAAATATCAAGTTAGCTTTTGGGGTTTCGAGGGGTCAACCTGACATAACTAAGAAAGGAAAGAAAATAAAGATGACATTCTCTATCAGCAGTTCAATCAAAACTCTTAATTCTCTCTCTCTCTCTCTATATATCCTTACATTCTCATTCCCAGCCGCTCACTATTCTTCTTCCTCATCTAACCTAATCCCAATAATCTCTTCAACCTTCATTCTATACCTATTCCCCAACTCTCAAGAACCCTAGCCCCAAAATTCTCCTCACTCCACATGGAAGAACTCAGCAAAGGAGATAGAGATCGAGAAGAAGAGAATCACCTGGATCGGCTGATCTCGAGACCTGGCGGGTGACGGTGGCTTCGACCAGATCCGACTGGCAGCGGTCGACCTTAGTGATCCCGGCGGCGACGGCTTCGTCTCGGCGGATGTCGACCCCGATCTGGATGGGACGACTACGGTAGGCTCGATCCGGAGGCGGGGAAGGCTTGGTCGATCTTCGACTTCGTTCGGCGGTGATCAACTCCAGATGGTCGCGCTCGGCGTGGTCCACGAGGAGACGTCTCGGTTCTCGAGAGACGCTCACAGCAGTCAAGGAACAGCTCGGTGGCGAGTAGTCGGCGGTCGAGGTCATCGCTGGAGTGGCGGTCGGTTCAGATCCGGTCATGCAACGATGAAAGTGACGGTGACTTCATCTTCGACGGTCGGCTCCGCTTCCGAGGAGGAGCGGCTCACTGCTCGAGGTGGCTCCTCGAGATTCGAAGGGGCAGTACCGTGATCGAGGAGCCAGCGCGGTCTTTAAGGCGGCACGCGAGCCGAGGAGGCTCTACAGTCGAGGAAGCGCTCGGGGTTCGAGGCTTCTGCAGTGTCGACAGCTGGAGACACGATCATCGTCTTCGGCAAGGATGGGTGGATTCGACTTCTCCGATGAAGTCACATTGGAACTCTAGTGAGGGGTGATGTCCGGAGTGGTGAATCCCGGCGAGGCCGCGGCTGTGGTGAGCGGTGGTGCTCGGCTGAGGATGGCCAGAGAGCAGAGGAGAGAGAGTGTAAAGAGAGAATGAGTGTACTGACTGTGCTGTCAGAATGCATTGGAAAACATGTATTATTTATAATAAAATAATATATGTGTGTCTAGTAGGGACAGTGGTAATGTGGAAAATAGTTGTAGATCTGAGGGTGTTCCCTAAATTGGGATAGTGGCAATGATGTGAATAACTACAGATCTGGGGGTGTGAATTCAAAGTCTGCAACAGAATCTCTAACTGAATTAGTTAAATAATAACTAACTAAATAACAAAATTAGTTATCCACTAATCTTCTCTCTTTTAGTTAAAACAACCAAATTCAACAGAAGGAAATAGTAATTATATATTTTTTTTAAATAGTCTTCAAAATTTGTTTATAAAACTTAACTAACAGTACTAATACTTCAACATTAGATTAAACTTTTTCTTATAAGTTAAAACATACTACTAATCATTAATAAAAGAAAAATCAGAATTTTTAAAAATATAATAAGATTAACTTGAGAATTAATTTGATTAATATAACAAATTTACTAGGCAAGACCATTTCTTAAAATTTGAAACTATGTCCAAACCAAATATTTTAAAATATAATATTTTCTAAAAAATGGAATTCAACAAATTATTAGAACTTTAGAAATAGTATTTTGTTAAAACTAAATCTGTATCTAGAAAATGATATTATATCCTTGGATATAAAATTTATAAAAAACTCAAAATTCACCAAATATTGGTTTAGGGAGTTACAAGCACATAACTGACGAACTGGAGGCCATAACAGGGTTAGAGGAACCTTTGAAAATCTATCTCCAGGCCCGTAAACCGGGCAAAGCCGTACCCCTTGTCGCAACTTTGCATAGAGAGGTGCCCGATTCCCCCGCCACAGCTGCGCAGTTGGAACCAATGATCATCAGATTCCCGAGGTCCAGCCAGGAGCCAAAGCCCGTTATGGAGACGATGGTAATCCGATTGCCAAAATCCAATCAGAGGCGATCGGAAGATACGAGGCCCTCTGTGGAGCCGATGGTGATCCGATTGCCAAAATTCAATCAAAAGCAATCAGAAGATGCAAAGTCCTCTATCGAGCCGATGGTTTTCCGTCTCCCCAAGACGAGCCGACAACCAAGTGCTGATCCGAGGCCCTCAGGCAAGCCAATGCCACAAGCAGAACCCTTGGTGGTCAAGCTGCCCAAGATAGCGTCCCAACCTCCGGTCACGCAGGGGGTAGCTGAAGAGGAGGCAGAACTCGCAAAATATCTGGTTGCACAGGTGGATTGTCCCTCTCCTGATGATGTAATCCCTGTAGACAAAATTACTTATTTCATCAATAAGAGGCTACCATTGAACTTTCCTGAGTGCAATCTGATGTACGCTGTGGAACACAGTCAGGACATTAACCTATACACACAGGTGACAACCGTCCATACCGCAAACTGGCTTACTCCCATTAAAGGTGCCTCCTTCCTAGTCGCAGGTAGAAGAAAAGGGGATCACACGATCATTTTTGGCCGAAATAAAGGTACTCAATCTTTCATGCCAGAAAAGTTCGATCTCGAACCTGACACTGGAAGATTGCTGCTCTACCTTTATAGTCCCCAAGCCAAGTACTTCATGCAAAAGCAGGGGTACGACATGGAGACTACCCCAGGTCTGAATTACGGTAACGACCAGCGATCGCCTCTATAGGTGTCAGCCCCGGCCAGGAAATCTCGGGATTATTACAGCAAGTCCAGACACGGTCTCGGTTATGTTACACCAGCAACAACGCCCGAGAGCTCCGATGAGGAATGCGAGTAGCATTCTCACTCATCCGAATCGCCTACATATGATTTTGATGATAGCATTAGGAATATATTCAGGCAGACATTGTCTGTCAACATGACATCCGCTGACATTGAAGAGGAAGACGAAGATCTACTTGAACCTCTTGATTTGGAGCCATGGGCCCAACAACTAGATGCACAATGGTAGAAGCGCTTTGAACAATGAGACCCTCCCACTGAAGACGAAGTCATGCAAGTTGACCTCGGCAACGAATCCTCTCCAAAGCCAATCTTCGTCAGTAAAAGCCTGACGGATGGTGAGCGGGAGTCGTTGTTGCAACTCGTCAGAGAATATATCGACGTTTTCGCTTGGAGCTATGAAGACATGCCAGGACTAAACCCCGAGATCGCACTTCATAAGCTCAATATTCATCCGGACGCAAAACTAGTCAAACAACAACGACGACGATTCCTTCCAGACATCATGAACTCCATCGAAGCGGAAGGAAACAAGCTTATAGCTAGTGGTTTCATCCGCGAGGAGCAGCACCCAGACTGGATGGCTAATATAGTACCAGTCGTCAAGAAGAATGGAAAAATCTGAATCTGCATCGACTTTCACAATTTGAATGCGGCATATCCTAAGGATGAATTCCCTCTTCCCATCACCGACATAATGATCGATAATCACTACAACAAAAACCCTTTTAATGATGGCTAAAAAGCGTCATTAATGACAAACCATGACGCTTTTTTTTTCTTCAAAACAAGCGTTATAAAAACGGGTGTTATAAATGTTTTTTAAAAGCGTTATAAAAAACCCGTCATGGATAGTTCCTATAAAAGTATTATGAATAGTTAATATATAGTGCACAATTCAGGACATTTTTAAAACGTTATGAATAGATAATATGTATAGGCTCAATGCAGCACATTTATAACACTTTATACTATTCAAATTAGCATATTTATAACGCTCTATACTGCACATTATATATTATATTCCAAAAACTTAACATTATATATCACCATCTTTATTACATTTATCAAAATAGAGTACATATCAACATCTTCATTACATTCTCAAAATAGAATATCCAAATACACATATACATTTACAACTACCAAAATTGTCCACATCAAAACTTGGCCACATCAAAACTGTCTACGGAACATGTAACAAAACCTTGAAAAAGATAAAAACAAGGTTCAATATACTTTGTAATGTAATATGAAAATTACAAGAAACGAAGGACTTGTACACATTTTTTAAACTTTAAAAGGAGAAGAGGACTTGTCACAATTGCAAGTAATTAATAATTTGATAAGCTTTGCGAAGTCTATACAAATGTGTAGGTATTCTAGATTACTCAAATCAAAATTAGAAACAGAATCTGGCTTGACATATATTTGCATATCAATGTACAATTTGTATAGGAAAGACAAACAAGGCTAGAAGATAAGTACCTTAGTATAACCATTAAGGTTGACTAAAATCTGCCTGTATATTTTCTCTAAGCTGGTAGTCCATGTCCTGTCAAAATCAAGCCTAGCCAGCCCAGAGCGACCCAATACAACTATCAGCATGTGGGAGGGGTCTAGCCAGCCCAGAGCGACCCAATCCCCATGAAGAATCTTCCAATGTTAAGCCATAAAGCATCCTACACAGTGCTTGAAGTCATAGACCCATGTTCAAGAATTTAGTCTAAATGGTGAAAATTACTGGTTTGAATAATAAACCTCAGCAAAGTATACTGCCAGCCATCCCAAAATGCAGAAACCAGTAGACGCTCTCATTGCCTAGTTCCATCAAACAAAAGTAAGGTTTGCAAGAATTCATAGTGATGTTATGTATGGAAATTAAATTCCAATGATATGCTTCATACTCCTTTACGACCGATAACATCAGCAATATTTCCACTTGATATCGCACCAATCATTGCCCCGATGGTCATAATGGAATCAAAATGGTCCCAGTATCACCAGAAGGAAAACTTAAGATTGGAGAAAGACTAGAAATGCGTTACTTTCATGTTTATTTTTTTTGTTAAGAGATGAAGTATTTTTTAACATAGAAAAAAAAATGTAATTTACCTGCTGCAACTACTGTTTCACTTGCATAGAATAAGATCCCATTGTATCCACCAAAATTTTGAAGCACCATGAGACCGACACCGACCTAATGATCACAATCATCTTCATCAAGCACGACAAATAATAAATATCACTCAAATAGTAAAATTCTTCAGATTAGTCTCCCTAAATTCTTAACATTCTGTAGTATACCATACTATAGGTTGTTATTTCTCTTTCTCTGCTAACATGCTGATGTAGTAAAGTTAGTAAGGTTTTGTTGATAATTAAAGCTGAAAGTTAAAAAAGATTGTTCTAACTGTGTGCTCCACAAATTATGAAACTTAGTGAGGTTTTGGTGATAATTTAGGATCCATACTTCAATTCCTTTCCGTTTGCTCACATTATGTAGAACCAAACAGATACTAAGAGCCTAAGATTATGCAATCCTTGAATTCTATGTTTATCTCCCATCGTACGAGTCAGTTGAAACTCCGACATGATAATGGATAACCATTAACCAATCCACCTACAAACCTATGAAGTTCTGGTCAATAATGTATCTCATGCTAACCTAAAACTCCCCATGTGTAGATACAACAAACTGTGAACGTACAGTCCTGCGATAAAAGAAGGAATGCATGAAAAGGCATAGCAGTAATATGATGTAGAGCAATTTGAGCCTACGACATAGTGGTCAATTACCAAATTTCCACCACCATACACTACCAAAATAAGTCAAATCAGCGACGTATTTAGCGACTCCGTGAAATTTCATCGCTAATGTTTGGGGTTTTAGCGATGTTAATAAAAGGCGTCGCTGTTTGTCGCCAACATCGACTAATAACGACGTCTAGCGTCTACATTTTGTTAAATGGGGTAGTGCGTCGCAAGTTCGTCGGTACTCGTCGCTGATATAGCGACGTTTCGCGACGCATTTTAAGTTGCGTCGCTATTTATTATATATCAGCGACGTTTAGCGACGTCCTATGCGGACGTCGCTAAACGTTTCATATAGCCAGCGAGGGTTTCCTTTTCGATCATTTCACAAATTTTCCTCCCCAAATTTGGGCACGCTCCTCCTCCGCGATGCTCCTCCGGCGATTTTCCTCCTCCTCCGCGGCGATTTCCCTTCTCCTCCGCGGTGCTCCTCCGGCGATCTCCCTCCTCCGGCCTCCTCCTTCTCCTCCTCCTCCTTCCTCAGGTAGCTCCTCCTTCTCCTCCTCCTCCTTCCTCTGGTAGCTCCTCCCCACTTTCTCCCCGTCTTCTAGCTCTCTCTCTCTCGCTTTTAGTTCGTGTCCACGAGACCGTGGACTCGCTGCGGGGGACACGAGACTGACAGTGGACTCGTTGCGGGGGATACGAGAGCGTGGACTCGCTTCAGTTTGTGTGACACCTATTTTGTTGGTTTGGACACGTCGTGTCCCACTGTGTGGACACGAGATTCACAGTGTGACACCTATATACTGAAAAATCTCATTTTTTTGGGCATATCAACTATCAATTTGATGTTTTGGGTGGATTCGAATTCTAATTTAGGGTTCGAGCCCTATTTACTGATACTGGGAGTTTTTTGGGCATTTTCAGGATTTTGAAATGATGAATAAATTGACTAATAATTATTATCGAGCCCTATAAAATTTCAGCTATGTCACGAAGGATGGATATACTAATCCTGTGAAAGAGTTTTCTCCTAAGTATTCTCGACAGTTGAGTATGATTTAGCTCACTGATATTACTGAAATATAGGATAATTAGACTTTCTGTTCAGTACCCTTTGACCGAATTAAGTTGACCTGAATACCATATTTTAAATCCTAAATCTACGGTATGACATCGTGATCAGGACATAGTCCCTGCAGCCATTCGACTGGCGAGGCAGAAAACTATGTAGCCGTAGATAAAGTTGACTGTCCTCCGACCCTCATCCCTCGGCAATGATGATACGACAACCTATCACTATATCTTATATATATAGTAGTAGATGACGTCTTAGTATTACATTATGTGAGTTCATCTTGATTCTGTTACATTCTTCAGATACTACATACGATAAGAACATATACTACACCATATGTACAGAACATAGATGATTCACACTAATGTATGCTAGAATGAATTTTAGGGTTGTGTTCTGAGCCATCCATTCTGCTACTTGGCAAAAAATCGAATTTATTGTACTTTACTGCTTTCGAAAATGTACTCAAATTATATGATGGTTCCTTTAGTTAGCTTGCTTATGTTACAATTATATTAGCTTGCTTACCAGATGGCACCCATAACCCGAGGAGCGGCACGTCGTTTGAGGGAAATAGTGAATGCTGAGGTGGCTCCTCCTACAGTTAAGGAGGAAGTGGCACCGGTTGCTAGTGAGATCGGGAGTTCTATTCATCCAGCACCGGTAGCTAGTGAGACCGAGAGGACTCTTCATGCAATCCTTGCAAGGGACGACAGCTCTCCTCGCGCCAAAAATCTCGCTTTTTCGAGGTGGTTGCGTGAACGTATCACTGAGCGTTTGCGTGAGCAGCGTGGTTCTTATTAGCTATTAGTACTTATTTGTATTGGACTATTTGTATTGGGTTGTTTTTGTATTAGACTATTTGTATGGGACTACATATAAGAATTAGTACTATGTCAATCTCTAGATTATATTGGACTACGACATGGTGATCAGGACATAGTCCCTGCAGCCATTCGACTGGCGAGGCAGAAACTATGTAGCCGTAGATAAAGTTGACTGTCCTCCGACCCTCATCCCTCGGTAATGATGATACGACAACCTATCAGAATCCTCGACTCTCTTTCGCTTCTTGGATATTGACCCAGCTTCCAATCTCTCATTTCCCTCCGGGTCCACTCTACTCCCAATCTCTTCCTCTTTTATACACGGATATACAGAATCAATACCATCCAAGGAAGGCAAAACTGAATCAGCATTATCTTCCGGATCGTCCTCATCAAGGCATAACGGGCTGCTCAGCGTGCCCAACTTCTTCAACTTCTCGCTGGCTGCAGAGTCAAAATGGGAACGGGTCCTCTTTGTCGGCCCGGAGCTCTGACTCGCACTCGTCGCCGCGCTACTGGTTTTCTCTCCTCCTCTGACGCGGGTCATAAGAAAAGAAATTTTGTACCTCTTCTTCACATAAACATCATTGCCGTCTTGTACTCGAGCCTCCTCGTCTGTGATGCTATCCGACTTCTCGGTGCCTACATTGTCACTCGAATCTTCCGTTCGACTCGTATCGTCCTCTTCTTCGCCTGTCTTTTCGCTCCCTGTCTTGCAATCATCTGCTATCACCGCCGACTCATTCGACTCCTTCTCCGATGACTCCGAGAAGTTGGATAGTATCACAGACGAGGAGGCTAGGCTCGAGTATAAGGCGGCAATGATGTTTATGTGAAAAAAAGGTACGAAATTTTTTCTCTTATGACCCGCGTCAGAAGAGGAGAGGAAACCGGTAGCGCGGCGACGAGTGCGAGTCAGAGCTCCGGGCCGGCAAAGAGGACCCATTCCCATTTCGACTCTGCAGCCAGCGAGAAGTTGAAGAAGCTGGACACGTTGAGCAGCCCGTTATGCCTTGATGAGGACGATCCGGAAGACAATATTGATTCAGTTTTGCCTTCTCCTCTCCTCTACCATGGCTATGGACCCATCTGCTCCTCCCTACTTCCATTCTTCTTATTTGACTCTCTCAGGCACATATGATATCCAGTTCAAGTGTAGAGTCGGGGGAGAAGAAGTGGACAGGAAGAGGAGGGGAAGCAGCACAGCCGACGGCATGACCCGGAGGAAGTACAGAGGTTTTCTTTAACATACGTAGGAGAACTATAAGGATATATCTTTTCATAATATGTCATCTTGTCAAAGACCCTTAATGTGACAACCATGTTACCGCGGTGTCGGAAGACTAACATGTCATAATTTTCTAAGCCGTGTATTTTTACATAATCCTTCCAACTCTTTCCTCCTATGTCGTAATCTTACATTATTACATAGAATTGAAATCCGGTTGGAGGATTATGTCAAAACATACGGCTTATAAAATTATGACATGTTAGTTTTCCGACACCGTGGTAACATGGTTGTCACATTAAGGGTCTTTGACAAGGTGATATGTTGTGAAAAGATATATCCTTATAGTTCTCCTACGTATGTTGAAGAAAACCTCTGTACTTCCTCCGGGTCATGCCGTCGGCTGTGCTGCTTCCCCCTCCTCTTCATGTCCACTTCTTCTCCTCCGACTCTACACTTGAGCTGGATATCATATGTGCCTGAGAGAGTCAAATAAGAAGAAGGGAAGTAGGGAGGAGCAGATGGGTCCATAGCCATGGTAGAGGAGAGGAGAAGGAAAATGCTTGATCAGAACTTGAGGTGGAAAAGTTATGACGTTGATAGCGTGAGGGAGGGAGAGGGTGGAAAAGATCTTCTCCTCCGACTCTACACTTGAGGTGGATATCATATTTTGGTTTCTGTATTTTGGCTCCAGCTCCATTTGCATTAATCTACGGTACGACATGGTGATCAGGACATAGTCCATGCAGCCATTCGACTGGCGAGGCAGAAACTATGTAGCCGTAGATAAAGTTGACTGTCCTCCGACCCTCATCCTTCGGCAATGATGATACGACAACCTTTCACTATATTTTATATAGTAGTAGATGATGTCTTAGTATTACATTATATGAGTTTATCTTGATTCTGTTACATTCTTCAGATACTACATACGATAAGAACATATACTACACCATATGTACAGAACATAGATGATTCACACTAATGTATGCTAGAATGAATTTTGGGTTGTGTTCTGAGCCATTCCTTCCCATACTTGGCAGTTAAGTTGTGGACCATTATATTTGACATTGTTGTTACAAATTTTCATATATCTGTGTTGATTGATGAGATTGTGTTTCAAACGTGTTCGTTATTGTGTGTATTTGTGTTGTTTGATACTGTGTTCGTGATACACACCGTTGTTGCTGTAACAAATGGTATGGGGGATGCTGCAAATGCTGCAGGGAATGCTGCAAATGCTGTATTTTTTTTTTATTTTTTTTAATATTAGCGACGTTCAGCGACGATTACCGACGGTCAGCGATGAAAGAAACGTCGCTAACTACGTCGCCAACTGTAAGGAATATCGTCGCTGATCGTCGGTAAACGTCGGTAATGTAGCGACGTAGAAAAGTTATAGAACGTCACCATATGGCTCTCAAGCCAGGTCAGCATCGATTCGAGACAGAGTCGCTCAACGTCGCTAGATTACGTCGGTATATTATGACATTTTATGTCGCTGGCAGTCGCTATATTAGCGACGTGGACACGTCGCTAAAGCTCGTCGCAATAGCGACGTATGGCGACGTTTTCTTGTTTAGCGACTAGGTTAATCCTGACTACTTGAAAACGTCGCTAAATACGTCGCTAATAGAAATTAGCGACATATTTTCCCTTTTTAGCGACGTCTTTACGCGTCGCTGAATTGACAGATTTTAGTAGTGATACAACTCCAAATATGTGGTTAGAGTACAGGATTACATGTTATATATTTCCAAGATATATGAGGGCAAAGTTTCCAGTGAATATACGAACAAATTAGTTGTGATTCTAGCCCTTTCTAAAGTTTCTTGCTTCTTTAAATGCTTTAATATAATGAAACACAGGGGAATGTTGTCTCTCACCGTTTCTCTAAAAAAAATATACAATGAATTAAGCAAGTTTGGACAATTATAGCAAACTTTAACTTTTCCAAGTCATTTCTTAATTTGTTAATGTGCCATTGTCAGCGACAATTTCTTAACATGAATGGTAAGTTAAATTCTTATGTGATCTTGCGCAATTCTTCCATCATCTTTGTCAAAGAAATGGATACAAGAAATCTAGTTTCCATTATCTTACCAAACATGATAGTCAACCACGAAAATACTCTTATACTTTTCTAGAAACTCAGTTTTGTTTCCTTGAGCCATATGTTATATTTATACCTTCTTCCATCTTTTTTTTAAGTATATGTACTTCACCTTCAACAACTGGTATACCTTTACAGAATTGAATTTATCAAATTTTATTCGACAAGTTGTTGTATACCCCTCATGATTGAAACATAGATAAACTATACCATTTATTGATGCATACAAATATATTTATGAGCATAAAGTACATGTTCATAGATGTTAACAAAAGTATAATATGTAATACAAGCAAAAAAATAATCTATAGGTTCTCATAATAGTGTGACCCTTGAAATATGTACTTCTATTGTTAGATATATATATATATATATATATATATATATATATATATATATATATATATATATATATATATATATATATATAAGTATTAAGTACCCAATTCTAACCTTCTTGGACTTCTTACGAGTTATCATGTCTTTGTTGATGATGATTCTACAATGTCACTATTATACGTTTATAGTATGTAATGTTTCACTTCATCTTTTACCAACCTCTATGTTTTAAATAGAAGGAATAAATCCTATATCCCATTTCTATGGGTTGGATTTCTTTTAAATGTAAAAATGATTTTGCTCAAGCATTCCTTTCTGGTCCAGCTTACTTTGTAGCCGGAACAGACATTGGCAAGTTCACCATGAAAGCAGCATTCGATTCTCGGACTCTTAACAAAATTATCCATTTCCCCCCCATTCAATTGTGTCACCATGAATGAAATGGCCATCCTATGGGAGAGTAAACTTGGGCGATCCCTCCCAAGAGTCACCTTGACTGAGAAGGAATTGCTTTCCATGGCAGAAGGTAATTATGAACTCTTAAATAACTTGGTATCGACGTTGTGTTGAAAATTATATAATAGATCCATGGTGGTGATCAATAGATTTCAAAATATGCCACTTAATTTTATTTTGAAGCAGTAAAACCACAAGCTTGGAATGAATAGAGAGAGAGGAAGGGAGGGAGAGTTCTCACATAGGTAAGCAACCCTAGGGTTCAGCGGCTCGATCTCGTTGGCGACCCTGAGGATCGGCACGATGGAGGCGAGGGAGGAGGGGACGAGCTCGCTGTCGGCGGTGGCCTCCTCCTCCGCGGCATCGAGCATCGTCGGCTGCCTCGTCATCCTCCTGGACAGCATCCTCCCTGCCCCACCGAGCGCCTGCGGCGCCGTCCCGCTGCTGCTCGCCATTATTTCTTCTTCCTTCCTCAACATCGGAGCTCCAGTAAGAAGAAAAAGTAGCGGTAGTAGTCATTGAGAGATCTCTCGGGGTCAGGGCTTTTTCTTTTTCCGAGTTTGTGCTTTTGTTTTTTTGGGTGCTTTTGCTTTTGGGATCGAAGTAGGGATTAAGGAATCAGAAGTGAGTTAATTCAAGAAAAATGGTGAGGAGAGAGATTAGAGAGAGAAAAATCGACGGAATGAAAAATTGACGGAACCCTAATTCTGAGCATGGGAGTGGAGGAAGAGGAAGGGGAGGAGGAGAGGGGAAATGGAAGGAGAAGAAGGTATTCGAACGCTTAATATTAATAAGTTTGCAAAATATTGCAAGTTTGCCACCGCTCTAAAATATTAATAATGCTTTGTTTTATAAACATTATAAAAAGCCCAGAATTAGCCCAAACCGTCATAGAAAAAAGGTATTTTGAACTTTGATAACACTTATGTATCAGGCGTCATCAATACATCTTTTCGAGCATTATTAATAGTCCTTTTTGTTGTAGTGAATACGTGTGGTTTCGATCGCATGTCCTTTATGGATGGCTTTTCAGGATACAATCAAATCAAAATGTCTCCTGATGACGAGAAGCATACGTTATTTCGAACACCGATCGACGTGTATTGTTACACAGTTATGCCCTTCGGCCTAAAGAACGCCGGTGCTACATATCAACAAGCTATGAGTATCATTTTCAGAGATCACTTGCGCAAGACGGTCGAGTGTTACGTTGACGACATCGCCGTTAAAAGCCGCTCCAAGGATGATCACTTACACGAATTGAGGACAGTGTTCGACCTTATGCGAGCACACAATCTAAAGATGAATCCCTCTAAGTCCTTCCTAGGTGTGTCTAACGGAAAATTCTTGGGCTTTATCATTACTTCCTGGGGTATTCACATAGACCCCGATAAAACAAAAGTAATCCTGGAGATGAGTCCACCGAGGAACCTCCGCGAACTCCGCGGCCTTCAGGGAAGACTAGCCTACATCAGGAGGTTCATATCTAACCTCTCAGGGCGATGTCAACCCTTCACTCAACTTATGAAAAAAGGCATCTCTTTCGTATGGAATGAGGAATGTCAACGCACCTTTGATGACATTAAGGAATACCTGTCGAATCCGCCAGTTCTGGTAGCCCAGGTCGTCGGAAAGCCCTTCCTGCTCTATGTACGGGAAATGGAACACTCCCTCGGCGTCTTGCTAGCACAGAACAATGACACAGGGCACGAACAAGCCATCTATTACCTCAGCCGAATAATGGTGGGGCCGGAGCATAGGTACACCGCCATGGAGAAGGAATGCCTTGCCTTGGTGTTCGCCATTCAGAAAACACGACACTATGTGACAGGGCAGACCATCCATGTTGTCTCACGGGTTAACCCCCTCAGGGTTCTCATGACCAAGCCAGGCGCACTTGTAGAAGCATGAAAAAGATGGAGTTTATGCAGATCATCACTCCATGCGGCCAAGCAAAACTAAGCCACAAAAGCAGTGCTCCTGGAGACCCCATACGGCCAAGTGAAACTAAGCCGCAGAAGCAGTGCTCCTAGAGACCCCATGCGGCCAAGAGAAACTAAGCCGCAGAAGTAGTATCCCTGGAGACCTCATGCGGCTAAGACAATTCGAGCCACAGAAGCAAGGCTCTCAAAGGCCCCATGCGGCTAAGAAAACTCGAGCTGCATAGGGAAGGTTCTCATAGATCCCATGCGGCCAAGTCAAACCAAGCTGCAGAAACAAGGTTTTCAAAGTTCCCATGCGGCCAAGCAGAGCCGAGCTACAGAAGCAAGGCCCCTAAGGCCGCTATGCGGCCAAAATGAGTCAGACTCTACTTTGTGGAGGGGACACATGGCAATTTGACCAAGTCTCAACCACCCAAATTTGCTACAACAAAATCTCAACAATCCCCACCAGCTGGCAGCCTAAGATCGGGTCTTTGTGTGCTGTTACAGACACGTGGCCACGTGGCCCTTTATGCGGCCCAAAATATGCTATTGCAGGAATCACTATAAATAGCAGGGTACCACACCCATGCTAAATGTTGGCAATCAAAGGCTGGCAAATTTCTTCAAGAGCAAAGACTGTGTCTGATAGTCCATGGAGTAAGACAGAGTTGCTACACTTTTCCGAGCCTCCATCATCATCCCCAGGATAAAAAACTAAACAATTATACTTAGATTGTTTCCTAGGATTTCTTTCTAGGCTTTCTTTTATACAAGCGAGTTTGCAATCAAATTCAGTGTCTCTGTAATACTTGTCTTTGATATTTAATGGCAAACACGATGACGACACTGCTGGAGACTTTCTTTTCCTCTGTTGAGAAGTTGGTGACGCAATTCGACGCGTGCAAGCTCGGCTTTACGCAACAAATGCTTGTGGTTCGTTTTGACCAACAAGCATTCGAAGAAATGCTCTCTGAAGGGAGCGCCAGCCCATCACAGAAGCGAGCCAACCCGAAGAGAACCTACAGGACGTCGAAGCACAAAACTGTTGCCCCTCGCCAGGTTCTCGAAGAAGCTCCTTCTGCGGCCCAAGACGATGATCAAACCTCTCCTGCGGCCTTGCTTCTAACGGCAGAGAACCCCACTGTCCCAAAATCCAGCAAAGAAAAACACTACGATGCTGAGCTTTTGGGGGCACAAGGGAAATCCATGCGGACAAAAAAAGGCTGTATAAGAGAAATAGACAGTCTGCCTATGCGGCAGCCAACTCTGGCCGCAGGTAGATAGCCCATGCAGCAGCCAACTCTGGCTGCAGACAGATGGCCCATGCGGCAGCCAATCCTGGTCGCAGACAGGCTACCTCATACGGCCCTATCAGAAGCTCTGTATTCGACCGTCTCTCATGCGGGCCCGACCCCATGCGGCCCATTGAGAATGTAGAATATTCTAATCTGGACACTTCTTACTATACGCCTTCGGGTGCTAAGTCGAAGAAGTCTATGGCAGTGCGAGCCCAATAAGTCCAGTCAACTGTCCAAGCTGCTGACCGTCAGCGGGCACCGTTAACTGTTATACGGGCTCCTGACAGAAAGTTGTACAGAACCACCCGCGTCCAGTCTCCCAGGGCTAACGGACAGGGTGGGTCTCAAAATTCTCTCTACAACGATCGAGAGCAAGTGCTTTTACTAGCCTTAAATCATGAAGCAAACATGATACCTACGCACCCGTGTGCTCGGGATACCCGAGTCCACAAATTGGATGCAAAGGTAGATCAATTTGCTATCGACTTGCGAGAGGTAATTACTCACAAATGCAAGGAGAGAGAAGCAACATTGGCATGTGATGAGCCCTTTTCGGGACATCATTGCACCCAAGTCATCATCAACTGCTGCTGCGATAAGTCGGCATCACCTGAAGATCGGCAGTCCGTTTTCCAACGACTGCACCAGCCAGCACCTGTCCGACAACAACTTGAGAAACATGTGCAAATTTTGGGAGACGAGGAATTTCCTTTCGCCTCTGTAATTCAACTCGAAAGATTCCTCCTGGCAAGGGAGGAAAGAAGACAGGCTCTTCTAGCCCGGCAATCTCAGCCAGCACTGCAAGGAAACTCTCATATGGAGGATTACCGCCGACAACCACAGGGGGTGTCTACCTAGGTACTTGATCCAGAAATATGCTTTTAATACCCGAGGGTGCACCCTCGACCTCCCTGGGGGTAGATGAAGCTGGGGGTAGCAGTCCCCTCAATGTATGTGACAACCCGGTGTTCCAAGAGCATACACAGGGGGTAGCGATCCACTGGAATTATGCAACAGGCTTGAACGTCCCTGAGGATGACCGTCTTCACCAGGACGATGCAACTTCCTACGCAGGGGATGGCACCCCTTCCGAATCAGAGGAGGAAGGCATTCCGACGTTCCTCGACGATTTCTCTGTACGAGGGTACGACACGGAGAGCACCTCTTCTACGATCCCTTCTACGTCTCCCCACCTGCGGACAGTGTTCATGGCAGGAGATGATCAGGAAGGACCTACGGATCAACGTCTAGAAGTACTTGAAACCATGATCTTATTCTTGGTCAAGTCAGTAGACGAAATCAAAGCTGCCTTGCCGACTCAACTAGCAAGGACGCTCGGACAAACAAGCTTGGGACCCGCAGTCAACGCAGACTCCAACACGACCGCTCCTCCTTTGGATGACAATCCTCTAGGAGCATCCACTCCTTCAGCTGTAGACGAAGCCAGAAAGGCAATGAGGGAAGTCCAGGAGCTTTGAGCGATGTTCAATGCCTGAGACCCCTCCCGGGACCTCAAAATATGGTAGCCATATCCCGTTGCGTGGAGAGATGTTCCTTTTCCGCCACGGTACAAACCATTTCATATCAATTCATATGATAGGAAGACCTCTGCCAGCCGATACATGACGTATTTTGAGGTCACAACAGACACTTGTCGCACAATGACGCCATCCTCACGCGATTATTTATCGGAGCATTAGAGGGAATCGCGTTCGACTGGTACCGCAACCTTCCGGACAACTACATCCATTCCTTTGACGACTTCAAGCATATATTCCTGAAAAGATTCTACGAAGTAGGGCATGATGTGACAATATCGTCTCTCATGGACGTCGTTCAGGGAGAGAGGGAGCTAACGAGGAACTATATCAAACGATTTTGCCAAACCGCGATGAGATTGCCCCAAGGCAATCCCAAAAGCTCCTTGATTGAAATCTGCCAGAAGAAGTTGCTTCCCGCAATCAGCCTCTAGATGGGCAAAGATCAGTTCAGGGATTGGACGACTTTCATCATAAGCGCTATCAATGCAGAGGCAAAGTTAAAGAAGGCTCGCTAGCTGGGATTACACATCCCAGATGGAAAGGACAAAGGCAAACGTCCTAGTACCACCTCCAGTAACAACAACAGTGGCGGCACCTCCAATAACCAGGATAATAAAGGCAAACATGCCATGGTCACTGGTACGACCAAGAAGCCTGAACAAAAGCAGGCAGAAGCCCAGTGGCCCAAGGTGAATTAGTCATTCAAAGATAGTCATGTCAAGCCTACCTTCGACATGCTCTTGCAAGGGGATATGATCCAACTCCCTCAACCAAGGTGCGAGCCTCGAGCGACAGAGATGGAGGACCCAAAATATTGCCACTTCTACCGCTATGTCCATCATTCCACTCATGACTGCTTCCAATTAAAGCGGTACATCCAGAGTCTTATCGACTCCAAAGCTCTATCGCTAGATTTCGAAGAGGTTACCATGGCTATAAACATGGTATCAGTTCAGTTCGGTGACTTCCCCCCAACAAATACTCAGGACGGGGTAATACCTGTCCCTCGGGCAATGATGGAGGTTACTAATCTTCCACCCATCCGGGACCAGACAACTGGCTTGGTACCTCTCACCACGTCACGAGGATAGGTCATGTAGGTGCACCCAAACTTAGTGCCCGAAGTTACCCAGGCGGTGCCATTTTCAACCAGTAAAAAGAAGAGCAAGAAGGCCAGATTCTGCCAAACAATTTCAGCCGAAGCTGAGGAGGCGGCGACCGTTGTTACCCGGTCTGGGGCACAAGTCCAGCCCACTCCGGGTAATTCAGTCGAAGATCCTTAGCCGGCAATATTGCCCGTTACTGATGTAGTGTCCCGTCCCGCTCAGTCAATCGGAGGAATCAAACGCCGACGGCGTTCGAACTTAGCCTTACAACGGCTGCTCGAAGACTCGGTCGGTCGAGGCGACTCCTCGCTCAGGTGGGGTAGTTTTGATGAACTTGCCTCATCTTAGCCTTCACATAATAACTTGTATGTTTTCAACTTGCACAAGTTAGGCTTGATAATAAAAGAGACGCATCCACATAACTAAGGGAATAATCCCGACGGGTCGAAATGTGTTAGAACATGGAAAACGGTCCCACGGTCTGCTTAGAAGTCTGCTCAGCATGCTTTCAAAATGACACTCGTTCTTTCGTCCCATAGCTTGGGAGAAGAAAGTTGGCCTAAGTTGCTAAGTTTCCATAAAGCTCGAATTAGCCTAAGTCATAGGCGTCGCCCGCGTGAATGCTTGATAAAGCATGCATGGTCCCGTCGTCTAAGGCTTGGCATAGCCTTCGTATGTCCCGTGGTTTAAGTCGTATTGCACGGCTTGTGGTTTAAGTCTAGGCACCCAAAGAACTTGGTTGTTCAAGTCGATTGCGTGCACGGCACGTTTCCTCGATGCGAAGCTTGGCGTAGCCTTTGCTCGTCAAGTCGTTGCCCGAATAAGTTAAACAAGAGTTTTACTGGGCTATCGAAGCCATTTTTAGCACTGTCTCCTGTTTCCTGCAGTTGCCAAGTCACTTAGTCCCACAAGAACAAGGCTCGTCATATAAAGTATGTGACTAGAGCGATAGCGTCGCCTAGAGAATAAGGTCTGTCTAAGGCACGAGCCACGATGGGTTTAGTAAAAAGTATGCCACAGGCAAAGGAAGTCTACGCACTGGTTATCGTCGAGATCGGTCCCGCTACTTGGGAGTCTCGCTAAGTCTCGATAAGGAAGCACACGAGATCGGTCCTGCTACTTGGGAGTCTCGATAAGTCTCGTTCACGAGATCGGTCCCGCTACTTGGGAGTCTCAAAAAGTCTCGATAAGGAATCACACGAGATCGGTCCCGCTACTTGGGAGTCTCGATAAGTCTCATTCACGAGATCGGTCCCGGTACTTGGAAGTCTCGATAAGTCTCAATAAGAAATCACACGAGATCTGTCCCGCTACTTTGGAGTCTCGATAAGTCTCATTCACTATATCGATCCTGCTACTTGGGAGTCTCGATAAGTCTCGATAAGGAATCACATGAGATCGGTCCCGCTACTTGGGAGTCTTGATAGAAAGATAGAAAGCATGGTCATGATTAAGGAAGGACTTGATAGATCGAGTTGAGTCTTTCATGGTCATTGGACAACTTGCGCGCAAGGGCAAAATTTTTCGAGCGATCCCGGGGCACCGGGTTCGTGTCGGCCTAGGAGGAATTGTAGATATTGTACGGCCTTTATCGACGGTATGACTCGATTGAAGTGAACCGTTACAATATAGGCTATGGGTCATTCGGTGGGAGCTCGTATCTCGCCACGCGAATGGTCGCCGTATGCAAAAGATCCAGGATAGCTTGACATTGCTAGTGACCACTCATATAGATGTGTCGGCAAGAGCGGCTATCCACGTGTATGCCTTTGGATTGCGTCGAGTACTAGCAGGTTATGAGTTGGGTTAACAAGTTATGCTTATTGCAAGCGCTAATCTTGAGTTGGTACGAGTTAGGTGTGCATGGTTGCAACACCATTCTGGAGCCTAAGATTTGGCTATAACAAGGACACGTGCTTCGGCATGAATGTGGTGTTATCTCGAGTTAACTCAGGAAGGGCCGTAAGGCAAATTGGTTAAGTCTGGTTGATCTTGGGAGGCACGGCCTAGGTCTTAAGGCACGATCAAGTCCGTTGGCACGACCAACACGAGTCATCCCTTTGACGTCGTTGGCATGAGAATGGTCTAGAGGCACATGAAAGAATTGAAGGTCTTGGTACGGCCGAGTTGCATAAGTTTCTGCCTGGCGAGGCACGGCCTCGAATATATTGAAGTCGTAAATAGAGTATAGCACGACCCTGTCGTTGCGTTACCAAGTATAGGCCAAGACGTCGTTGTCTTAAAATTGATCCTAAGGCAAGACTAGAAAGACAATCAAAAGGGATTAAGCTGCACAAAGTAAATGAATGTGTCAGTTTTGTATGGATGGGCGAGGAGCTCACTCCACCAGTATAGTTGAGTACTGACACCCATATAGTTTTTATGTGCCGGCACAGGTAGAAGCTCGTGGCGTGGAGCTCGCTTGGATGCGTCGAGGCGCGGAGTTCCTTGGCATTTCGAAGCGTGCGGCCGTGTGGAGTCAAGACTTATATAGGACATAATGTAAGGACATCGCCATCCTGTAGAATCTACACTCGTCGCCTTGAAGCATTGTATCGAGAGATGAGAGAGAGCAGAGAGACTTATAAAATAAGAGAAAAATGAGCTTGAGAGACTTGTAATCAGGGCCTTGCACCCCATTGTAATCTTATTGTTCAATATCAATAAAGAGCACTTTTGAATAACTTGTGTGTTGCTTCTAAATTTTCGCTGCATGTTTCAATATTTCTGCTTGGGACTTCTGTGCGACGACCCTGTCGCAGCCGCTGTAATCGGCCGTTATGAAACTGCCTTGCACGAGCGCAATCTAGGCTCATGCGGCATCACACCTTAGCGAGGACGATCGCTCCTACGGGAGCGGGGCGTGACAACTGATGTTCCGGGGCCATCTTAGCCTCCACCGGCGGACAAGTCCAAGCCAAAGAAAACCCGCTTCGATAGGCCGCTCCGTAAGGATGTACCTCAGGGACTGGAGAGACCTTACAACTTTGACATACTAGCACAACTGGTTAATACGCCAGCAAAGTTGTCATTATACGAGCTTCTAAGGCTCTCCAAGGATCTTCGTGTTGTATTGAGCGAAGCGCTCCAGAATGCTGACGCCTACTTAGCCTAGGTCAAGGCTACAGGGGAAGACTTGTCGACAGATCTGCAGGGCAGCAACTGTGTGAATGCAATGCCCAACATCGTATTCACCCCACATGACATGTTAATCAAGACCGACTTGCATGATCACCCCTTGTACTACACTGGATACATAGGCGACATCAAGGTAGATCAGATGCACATCGATCCTGGCTCGTCAATAAGCATCATCCCAAAAAGCTTGCTTTAACTCCTGGGCGATACTGTTATCCCCCTATGATATGGTTTTCGTTCCACAGAAGGTTGTCAAAGGTCAAGCCTTGGCCGACTTCCTAGCAGCCCATCTAGGCTCAGAAACAACCAGAATCTATGAAGAAATCCCAGACGAAGTCGTTAACTCAAACATGACTTCACATGATGACGTTTGGCGAATGTTCTTTGACGGTGCTTCAAGGACGGGGCCCCAAGGTGATATCGTCGCTGTAGTCAGGATAGTATTAATTTCTCCCTCTGGATTGGTGGTCAATCAGACATACTCTCTCACTGAACCCTGTTCAAACAATATAGCTGAATATAACACTTTGGTCATCGGACTCTGACATGCAAAAGAAGTGGGAGTCGAATACCTAGAAGCATACGGTGACTCGCAGTTGATTGTTAATCAAATCCGAGGCTCATACGAGGTTCGCAACGCGGACCTAATTCCCTATCATCAAACAATAATTGCCATTATTGCAACCTTATAAAGCATGTTCCTAGACTCCAGAATATTGAAGCCGATGCCCTGGCAGGCCTCGTCGCTTCTTTGGCAGTTCCAAATCATGCCCAGATAACCAATTACGTACAAGACTGGAGACTCCCGTTCATCGACTTTGCGGTCTACATAATCCTGCCTGAGAATGTGAAAGAAGCGACTTCAATCAGAAAGCGTTCTCTCAGATTCTTTTATGACACAGAAACAAAAATGTTATATTGACGATCTTACGACGGACTACTATTAAGATGTTTGTCAAATGTAGAAGCCAAAGAAGCCCTACGCAAGGCTCACGATGGCGTTTGTAGGGCTCACTAACCTGGCCTGAAGTTGTAGGACCGTCTCCGTCGGATGGGCTATTACTGGCCTACGATGGTAGCAGACGTAGTCGATTATGCAAAGAAGTGTAAGGCTTCATACATCTGTCATCCGAGTTCTTGCACCCAATAGTGGCCTCTTGGCCATTTAAAGCAAGGGGAATGGACATCATTGGCCCAATCACCCCGCCATCGTCTAGGGGACACTAGTTTATACTTGCAATCACCGACTACTTCTCCAAGTGGGCGGAAGCTGTTCCCCTGGCAGAGGTAAAGACATCAAACGTGATCAGTTTCATAAAATATTACGTTATTTATCGTTTTGGACTGTCCCGGAGGATTATTCATGACAATGGTCCACAATTTGTAAGCCATGCTTTATATCGATTCTGTGACAAGAATTGGATTCAGAATGTGGCTTCAACGGCATATAATCCATCGGCTAATGGTCTGGCTGAAGCTTTTAACAAGACCATAATCAAACTTTTCAAAATGTTTGTGTCTTGAAACAAGCGCGACTGGAACAAAAAGCTGGGCGAATGCTTATGGGCATACCGTACTACAATTCGGATGGCTATAGGAAATACACCATTCTCTCTGGTGTACGGGAGCGAGGCAGTTCTCCCATTGGAGACCCAGATCCCCTCGCTTCACATGGCCCTTACTTACCGGTTGACGTCTGACGATAACTACCGCCGACGACTACAAGAATTAGAAGCCTTAGACGAGAAGTGTTTGCAAGCTCAACAAAGCGTCGAGCTCTATCAAGCACGCATCTCTCGGGCCTTCAATAAGAAAGTCTAGCAGAGGACATTCCAAGTAGGCGATCTTGTCTTGTCCGTTCACAGATCGATGATCATGACTCACAAAACTGTCGACAAATTCCAGCCCAAATGCTGGTCCATTTATCATCGAGACCATATTCTCCAACGGCGTATACCGGCTCGCGAAACAGAATGGAGACTTGCTCATGATACCCATAAACGGCAAATTCCTGAAGAAATACCATGTCTAAGGACATGCTGGTACTTTCTCAAATCACCAAAATCTCCCAGACTGTCAAGTTATGTACATCGAGTACCTCTAAACTTACAGTCTATTAGCTCCGAGTGGGTTCGTATTGCATCCCCCTGGGTGACAAGTTATGTATACTTAAATACCTCTGAACTTCCACCCTGATGCTTCACCCCACCGGAGTTTACCAGGCTTATTGCCATCTTTGAGCAAACTTCCTGGTCCTGATTATCGTGTCACGTCCATATTACCTCTGATACCGATAGTCTCTTGACTTAACACCTGAACACGACCCGGGATAAAATCACGGTGTTAAGGCCACAGAACCTATCACATCCATATTACCTCTGTTAGGTTTTGTCTCAAAATCTATTACTCGTAGCACTAGTGCGCAAAAGGGTAATAGGTCCACCAAAAATTTATTCATGATTATCGTGTGTCACGTCCATATTACCTCTGATACCGATAGTCTCTTGACTTAACACCTGAACCCGACCCTGGATAAAATCACGGTGTTAAGGCCACAGAACCTATCACGTCTATATTACCTCTCTTAGGTTTTGTCTCAAAATCTATTACTCGCACCACCAGTGCGCAGAAGAGTAATAGGTCCACAAAAAAATTATTCATGATTATCGTGTATCACGTCTATATTACCTCTGATACCGATAGTCTTCTAACTTAACACCTGTACCCAATCTGGGATAAAATCAGGGCGTTAAGACCGCAGAACCTATCATGTCCATATTACCTGTGTTAGGTTTTGTTTTAAATTTATTACCCGCACCATCAGTACGCAAAAGGGTAATAGGTCTACAGAAGTTATCCTAATCTATTACTCATACTACCGGTGCACAAAAGGGTAATAGGTCCACAAAATATTATTCAAATCTATTGCTCGCATCTCCAGATGCACAAAAGGGCAATAGGTCCACAAAAAGTCTCCAGTGGGATGTCCTTTATCAATCGCAAATGCTGTATTAGACCCTCTAGTACAAGCACCACAGATACCACAAACAAAGAATGGAGTGAATGTATTCTTTTTGTTCAAAGTCTGTTACATTCATAGGATTACGTCTTCAAAAAAAAATGGAGGAAAGACCTGAAGAAAAATCTACTATTCATCAGCGACACATAGTTTGGCAAGAATGTCTGCCAGCTGTGCAGTTGAGTGCTCGATTTTCAGTTTGGCTCGGCGTTCAGCTTCCTGGGTCAGCCTTTCAACATCCTCAAGATGTGCATGAGCCTACCAATTATCCTCTACCTTCTTCAGTGCACCCTCCAGAGCGGCAGAGGCTCGTGTGACCTCAACGGTCTCCTCGCAGATCTTCTCTCTCTCTCGACGGGTGGTTTGGAGCTTAGTCTCCAGAGATACCAGCTTGGCTTGGAGCTGGAGGAGCTGCTCGTTAGTTTCATTCATAGCACGAACGGTGGTCTCCTCACGGGTTAAGCAAATCTCTCCCTTTCGGCTCAGCTTGTCATATTTAAAAGACAACTTATGGAGGTCTTTCTCCAAGGTGGGCTTGGTCGTCTCCAGTACAGCCTTCACTTTTTCCACGGCTGTTATGAGAAAGGGCTCATGTTCTACTGTAGCGGGCATGTCGACCTGCCACAATTGTTGTAATTGGGTTAGGCGTCGATCAGCTTCTACCAGTTTATGCTCTAAAAGGGTAGCCATCCCTTCTCCACCCGGAAGCGTCTTCAGCAGTTCAATCTGACCGCAGGCACAATGACGAGCTATGGCGAATGACGTTCCTCTCCTCAAAGCAGCCTCAATCCCCCGTTTCAAATGGCAGTAAAAGCTTTCGACTATGTCCTTTGACGACTCGTCTAAATTCTCTAAAGTAGACGGCGTTGAAGGGATAACACCTAGGAAAGATGAAGGCGTCTGGGAAGGAGGCACGGCGGAGCTTGATGACCCTGTTATAAGGGAAACAAATTTCGAGCGATGAGATTTCTGCGCAGCGGCAAGCTCCTCCTCTGCGGTTCGAAGAAGCTGAAAATTGGGCAGAACAGAAAGTTCAACTTCCGGGGAAGAGGCAGCTTCAATCGATCCCACATCCACCGAAGAGGTTGAAGGAGCTGTGACTTCTGTACTCAATACGGTAGAGGGCCCCTCGACTCGAGCTAGAAGGGGAGAAGGGACACTTCTTGCTTGTACCAGGTTAGCCCCTGGATCCTCTTCTATCCCTTTCTCCGCGGCCGCATCCACCATCGGTAGTGGAGAGACAGGCCCTATAGGTCCAGAATAATCGACAATCAGCTTGACCCGAAGAAAATGGAGTTGAAGCGAAAAAAATCTCCTCATTAGTAAGAATGTGACATAACTTACCTGAGGTAGGAGACAAAGACTGGGGCTCAGTCGGGGTAGTCTCAGCTCCTCCCGTCGCCTCCATATTTCCTGTGAGGTCAGCAGCGGTGCCTGAACCATCCACGTCTGCCTCCTCAGCCCCTGTTGCTCCGGGCAGAGACGTAATTATATAAGCACCAGTTTGTGAGGACCCTGCAGCTCCAGGGTTAGATCCCATAGAGAAAACCGTACGGGCAGCATCTGGTGATAGAAGGTTTGCCTCCTCCGATGCCTGCAAAGGAGAACCTTCAGATAACATTCCGAGAACAACATTGGGGCTTGTCGTGAAAGAACTTACCCTCGTGTTGACTTCGGTGTCACCACCCATTTCCTCGACTGTAGGCCTACGGAACCTAGCCGCAACTCGCTTTTGGAAACTAGGCCTATCACTTACAGGGGGTTCAGGCCTGCTCCGTTTACGCGGAGGATTCGGTACAGGGGAAGGCACATGCATCGCCAAAGGACTTACAGAGGGCTGGAGATCTTTAGAGTTATCTTCCTCCTCCTCCGTGCTGTCGGAGTCAGAATCAGAAGCTTTCCTTTTCCCCTTCCCCGTCCACTTGTGGGAGTCCCTCGGTCGCTCCTCCAATTTCGTACCAACAATAAAACTGGTATGTGGATCAAAGTCGTTGGGAGGCGCATTCACGGACACATGATGAAGGGCTGCCATATATGCGATATGCCCCGAAGTCCCGGCGTCAGGCAGGATAAAGCTGGCCTGGGTGTGGGTCGCCGAATAATAGTGCCAGGCCCGAATACCGTCCAAGACGCTCCCCTCGAAATCGAAGCAGGAATTAGGGTTATTCAAATATAATTGGCTATATCCAAATTGTTGAGAGTACCAGCTGGGTAAGTATGGCTCCAAGTATACAATATTGCGGTTACGGTACACCAGATGTGAGGGGCGGATACTCTGCAACCAGCGAAACAGCTTTTCGGACAGGGCCTGGGGTGCAGCAGCGCTGTCGAGGTGAACGCGTCCCATTTCTTCCTCAGTAAAAGATGGGACCAACACAAAAAAAGAGTATCTGTCCACCCGCACAAGAGCGGCTTGACAGTCGGAAAAGGTGGTACAGTTCCAGGGCATATCGCGATAGTGATAGATGAAGGCATCGTCACTCATCGCATTACCCTTCGGGCCAGGTCGCATCAGAGAGGGGCGATGCATCAGCAGCCACCCCATTAAATAATGGTACGATAGATCAATTCTGTTGAAAGGTTTCGTAAGTTCACGAGCGATAAATTTTGACGTAAAAATATGAAGACCCCGGTGGATGCTGCATACCATAGCTGGAAGCAAAGCTAACTTACCTCCAAAGACCACCTTTATCGTCGAAAGGATGAGGTTGCGGCTGATCCTCTCAATCGAACCAGAGCCCCCCGAGACGACGCAAACCCTCAGCCGTATCATCAGGTACCCGGTCAGGATGGCCTTAGCAGACAGAGGCTGGGTATCATGATAAAAATAGCTAAAAGTGTCGCTCAGACTCCCGAACCTGTCACCAGCAGCCCGGGCCCTCTTGGTGCTTCGTACCTGAGCACCCACTTGTTCCAGAGACTGGGGACTCCTAACGGCAACCCGACCAGAGGCGCTAAGGTTAAAAAGATAACCAATCCAAGCCTTGGTATGAGGAAGGTTCCCCTCCGAGCGTTCGTCCTTCTTCTTAGATATTTGTTGACAGGTGCTATGATGACATAGCACTTCCTGGTATACGGCAAGGAATCCGGGGAACCGTCGCTCCGGTTCTTCAAATTCTTTATTTGATGGGGTACACTCCTCATAAGCTTCATCTTCCCAGGGCAATTTGGACACATCATGCATCTCGTGAAGAGCAAGCCCCATCTCTTCCCCAGGAGTAAAGAAGGTCCCAGTCCGACAGTTGTACATCTCGAGCAATGCCATAAACAACTTTGGGTTCATAAACAAGCCATAGCAGGAGCCCCTAACGGCGTAATAGAGGCCGATCCGTCGTAGGGTGTCCTCATACTCCATCAAGATCCAAGAGGTCAGATTAACCCATGGAGGGGAATGGTGCTGCCAGTTCAATAACGACAATCTTCCTGCAGGGTATGACCCTTTGTGAGCAATCTGATTCAAAAAAGTATCGGCCTCAGAGAATCGCATGTTGGGCTTCAGTTCGTTGATGAGACTGCCAAGAGCCAGCCCAAGGACAGAGTAGCTCATTATCTCCCTTACTACAACCACTGACCGCGTAGGATTATTAAAACGGATATGGCGCACGAAGACTCCCTGTTGATCCAGAGTCAAAGAACCCGGCAGCTTCCTCTCAAGAGGCACCATATTGAAACCTAATAGGGGGAAGTGGCGCTCCATTAGGGGTATGTAAATCGCTTCTCCCAGAAAATAGAAGTCCCAGCTCTCAGATATCTCTATAATGCTCGGGTCTAAAATAATCAGGGCATCCCCGAACAGAAACATAGGCTTCAGATGAATACCATTCAGCTGTCCAGAGTTCATCATGCTAAGTAAAAAGAAGAAGGATTGGCTTCTAATCTCCCTCAATCTGTCTTCAGGTTGACTTCGGGTGATCTGAGTCGACACATCTTGGACTATGTGGTCAAATCTAGCACCCAAGGTCGACTGAGCATATCCTACCAGAACCTCCCCCGAAGGAGCCGTAGGCAAGGTCACTGCAAAGAAAGAAGACCCTCAGAAGAAAATAGAAGTGAATGGGTCTTTAAGAAATACATAGAGCCTATGCGGCTCAGTTACAAAGGGAGCATATGCGGCTCAAATTGAGTAACACATGCGGCCTAGGCAAGCAGGACATATGCGGCCCAGATATGGGAGGATTCATGCGGCTCAGTCATATGCGGCCCAGATACAGACATGGTACAAGCCGCATGAGCTCTGATACTTATGCGGCTCGGTTCATGCGGCCCAGTCACATGCGACACATGTCGCATGAAGGCCAAATGTGCACTAAAGGTATTGAAACCATAGCACAGCGACGAAATGTGGTCAGACCCACACATAAAACATTAGACATGGCTGTTTTCGAGTGATCATTCTCCCGCCTTACCCTTGATCGGAGGATGGACATCTGGGTGGAAGGAGGGTGACTTCTCAGAAGCGATCTCCTTCCCTTTGTTGGCGGTGCTAGTGGCTTTAGAAGCTTTGGGGGCCATGGCTATTCGGAGAAGATGAAGAACACGCACCAAAGAGAGAGAAATTTGAAAGAGAATAGAAGAAAGTCTCTCTCTAACACAGCCTGTATTTATACGCTCAAACAAATAGACACCGCTTCAGTTACCGTGCCATTAAAAGATATTAATGGCCTTTTTGGATTTTATCCTTAGTAACCATCATCATTATCTCGGAAAGAGAGCCCAAATCTAAAAAAGCAAAATCCGAGCATTAAATGCAGCAGTAACAGCTGGACAGAGTCTCTCTACGGCTCAAAATTTCCCTGTGGACCGAGATCTTCCTGCGGACCGAGAGCTCCCTGCGGCTTGAAACTTCCCTGTGGCTTGACGTTTCTTCTCCATGCTTCTTATTCAAAGTATTCCAAATTGGCAATTTGAAAACTTTGAAGGGGGTCTTGTAGAAGCATAGAAAAGATAGAATTTATGCGGATAATCACTCCGTGCGGCCAAGCAAAACTAAGCCGCAGAAGCAGTGCTCCTGGAGACCCCATGCGGCCAAGTGAAACTAAGCCGCAGAAGCAGTGCTCCTGGAGACCCCATGCGGCCAAGCGAAACTAAGCCGCAGAAGCAGTGCCCCTGGAGACCTCATGCGGCTAAGACAATTCGAGCCGCAGAAGCAAGGCTCTCGAAGGCCCATGCGGCTAAGGGGACTCGAGCCGCAGAGGGAAGGTTCTCATAGATCCCATGCGGCCAAGTCAAACCAAGCCACAGAAACAAGGTTTTCAAAGATCCCATGCGGTCAAGCAGAGCCGAGCCGCAGAAGCAAGGCCCCTAAGGCCGCTATACGACCAAAATGAGTCAGACTCTACTTTGTGGAGGGGACACATGGCAATTTGACCAAGTCTCAACCATCCAGATTTGCTACAACAAAATCTCAACAATCCCCACCAGCTGGCAGCCCAAGATCGGGTCTTTGTGTGCTGTTACAGACACGTAGCCACGTGGCCCTTTATCTGGCCCAAAATCTACTATTGCAAGAATCACTATAAATAGTAGGGTACCACACCCATGCTAAAGATTGGCAATCGAGGGCTGACAAATTTCTTCAAGAGCAAAGACTGTGTCTGATAGTCCAAGGAGTAAGGCAGAGTTGCTACACTTTCCCGAGCCTCCATCGTCACCCCGCAGAATCAAAAACTAAACAATTTTACTTAGATTATTTCCTAGGATTTCTTTCTAGGCTTTCTTTTGTACAAGCGAGTTTGGAATCAAATTCAGTGTCTCTGTAATACTTGTCTTTGATATTTAATGGCAAACAACACTCAGTTCTCGTCTAGCCACCTGGGCGATACTGTTATCCCCCTACGACATGGTCGTTCCACAGAAGGTTGTCAAAGGTCAAGCCTTGGCCGACTTCTTAGCAGCCTATCCAGGCTCAAAAACAACCAGAATCTATGAAAAAATGCCAGATGAAGTTATTTTAAATATGACTTCACATGATGCTGTTTGGCGAATGTTCTTCGACGGTGCTTCAAGGATGGAGCCCCAAGGTGATATCGTCGCTGGAGTCAAAATAATATTAATTTCTTCCTCTGGATTGGTAGTCAATCGGGCATATTCTCTCACTGAACCCTGTTCAAACAATGTAGCTGAATATAATGCTCTGGTCATCGGGCTCCGACTCGCAAAAGAGGTGGGGGTTGAATACCTAGAAGCGTATGGTGACTCGCAGTTGATTGTTAATCAAATCTGAGGCTCATACGAGGTTCGCAACACGGACCTGATTCCTTACCATCTGACAGCAATTGTCATTATTGCAACCTTGGAAGGGTTCTTTATAGAGCATGTTCCAAGGCTCTAAAATATCGAAGCCGACACCCTAGCAGGCCTCCCCGCTTCTTTGGCGGTTCCAAACCATGCTCATCATTTAGTCGACGTGGTAGGCCATGAGCTGGTCTGTCCCAAAAATAATGTTCAACTAGGTATGAGTTACTTCGCCCAGATAACCAATGACGTGCAAGCCTGGAGACTCCCGTTCATCGATTTTGTAGTCTACCGAATCCTGCCTGAGAATGTGAAAGAAGCAACTTCGATCAGAAGGCGTTCTCTCAGATTCTTTTATGACACAAAAACAAGAATGTTATATCGACGATCCTACAACGGGCTACTGTTAAGATGCCTGTCAAAAGCAGAAGCCAAGGAAGCCCTACGCGAGGTACATGATAGCGTTTACGGGGCTCAACAACCTGGCCCAAAGTTGCAGGACCGTCTCCGTCGGATGGGCTATTATTGGCCTACAATGGTAGCAGACGCAGTCGATTATGCAAAAAGTGTAAGGCTTGCCAGATCCACGCAGATTTCATATATCTGCCATCTGAATTCTTGCACCCAACAGTAGCCTCTTGGCCATTTGAAGCATGGGGAATGGACATCATTGGCCCAATTATCCCGCTATTGTCTAGGGGATACCGGTTTATACTTGCAATGACCGACTACTTCTCCAAGTGGGTGAAAGCTGTTCCGCTGGCAGAGGTAAAGACATCAAACGTGATTAGTTTCATAAAACATCACGTCATCTACCGTTTTGCACTACCCCAGAGGATCATTCATGACAATGGTCCGCAGTTCGCAAGCCATGCCTTCTATCGATTCTGTGACAAGAATCGAATTTAGAATATGGCTTTAACGACATACAACCCATCGGCTAATGGTATGGCTGAAGCTTTTAACAAGACCATAATCAAGCTTCTCAAAAAGTTCGTGTCTTCAAACAAGCGCGACTGGAATGAGAAGCTGGGCGAATGCTTATGGGCGTACCGCACTACAGTTCGGACGGCTACAGGAAATACACCGTTCTATCTGGTTTACGGGAGCGAGGCAGTTCTCCCATTGCAGACCCAGATCCCCTCGTTTCGCATGGCCCTTACTTACCGGTTGACGTCGGACGATAACTACCGCAGACGGCTACAAGAATTGGAAGCCTTAGACGAGTAGCGTTTGCAAGCTCAACAAAGCATCGAGCTCTATCAAGCACGCATCTCTCGATCCTTCAATAAGAAAGTCAAACAGAGGATATTCCAAGTAGGCGATCTCGTCTTGGCCGTTCGCAGACCGATGGTCATGACTCACAAAACTGCCAGCAAATTCCAGCCCAAATGGGAGGGACCATTCATCATCGAGACCGTATTCTCCAACGGCGCATACTGGCTCGCAAAACAGAATGGAGACTTGCTCATGATGCCCATAAACGACAAGTTCTTGAAGAAATACTACGTCTAAGGACATGTTGGTACTTCCTCAAACCACCAAATCTTCCAGACTGTTGAGTTATGTACACCAAGTACCTCTGAACTTATATTCTATTAGCTCCAAGTGGATTCACATTGCATCCCCCTGGGTGACAAGTCATGTATACTAAATACCTCTGAACTTCCACCCTAATGCTTCACCCCACCGGAGTTCACCAGGCTTATTGCCATCTCTGAGCAAACTTCCTGGTCCTGATTATCGTGTGTCACATCCATATTACCTCTGATACCGATAGTCTCTTGACTTAACACATGTACCCAATCTGGGATAAAATTATAGTGTTAAGACTACAGAACCTATCACGTCTATATTACCTATGTTGGGTTTTGTCTCAAAATCTATTACTCGCACCACCAGTGCGTAGAAGAGTAATACATCAACCAAAAATTATTCACGATTATTGTATGTCACGTCCATATTACCTCTGATATAGATAGTCTCCTCATCTAACACCTGTACCCAATCTGGGATAAAGTCATGGTGTTAAGACCACAAAACCTATCACGTCCATATTACTTCTGTTGGGTTTTGTCTCAAAATCTATTACTCGCACCACCAGTGCGCAAAAGGGTAGTAGATCCACCAAAAAATATTCTTGATTATCGTATGTCACGTCCATATTACCTCTGATATAGATAATCTCCTAACTTAACACCTGTACCCGACCTGGGATAAAATCATGGTGTTAAGGCCACATAACCTATTACGTCCACATTACCTCTGTTAGGTTTTGTTTCAAATATATTACCCGCACTACTAGTGCGCAAAAGGGTAATAGGTCCACAAAATTGTTTTAAATCTATTACCCGTACTACCAGTGTGCAAAAGGGTAATAGATCGACAAATATTATTCAAATCTATTACTTGCACCACCAGTACGCAAAAGGGTAGTAGGTCAACCAAAAATTATTCCTGATTATCGTATGTCACGTCCATATTACCTCTAATATAGATAATCTCCTAACTTAACACCTGTACCCGACCCGGGATAAAATCACGGTGTTAAGGCCATAGAACCTATCACGTCCACATTACCTCTGTTAGGTTTTGTTTCAAATCTATTACCCGTACTACCAGTCTGCAAAAGGGTAATAGGTCCACAAATATTATTCAAATCTATTACTCGCACCACCAGTACGCAAAAGGGTAGTAGGTCCACCAAAAATTATTACTGATTATCGTATGTCACGTCCATATTACCTCTGATATAGATAATCTCCTAACTTAACACCTGTACCCGACCTGGGATAAAATCACGGTGTTAAGGCCACAGAACCTATCACGTCCACATTATCTCTGTTAGGTTTTGTTTCAAATCTATTACCTGCACTACCAGCACGCAAAAGGGTGATAGGTCCATAAAATTATTTCAAATCTATTACCCGCACTACCAGTGCACAAAAAGGTAATAGGTCCACAAAATATTATTTAAATCTATTGCTCGCATCTCCAGATGCACAAAAGGACAATAGGTCCACAAAAAGTCCCCCAGTGGGATGTCCTTTATCAATCACAAATACTGTATTAGGCCCTCTAGTACAAGCACCACAGATACCACAAACAAAGAATGAAGTGAATGTATTCTTTTTATTCAAAATTAGTTACATTCATAGGACTACATCTCCAGCAGCAAAAAAAAGAAAAAGAAAAAGGACATCCATTACTCATCAGCAACACATAGTTTGGCCAGTTTGGCAGCACCACGCCTTCGTCAAAAAGCAGTTTCGTAGCCCTCGAAAGGAGTCATGTTTTACTGTTGAGAAGCAAACAAGGCTGTTGAACCTTCGAGAAGCCACACGGAGGAGGGCAAATATAGCATGCTAAAAGCATCTACTATAGAAGTATGGAAAATATGGGATTCATATGGATCATAAATTATCGCATATGTACTTTGGGCCAAACAGGTCCGCATAAAGGAAAGCCGTATGACAGTCAATGCCTTATGCGGCCTGTCGACAACCAGCTGCAGAAGAAAGATATGCGGCCAAGAGGATTAGTTTATTTGATAAAGCTGACAAGTTCTGTCAAAACTGACAAAAATGATAGCTCTGACACTTTGACAAAAAGATAAGACGTGAGACGTCACTAAAAGCAGGGTTCATACACTTTCATGCGGCCAGAAGGAGTGTCATCTAAGCCGCATGAACCTTATGCGGCTCAAACATATGCGGCCCCAAAGTCTCCAAATTTCATGCGGCCAAGGGTGACTGTGACCCAAGCCGCATGAGCTTTATGCGGCCAAAATATAGAATCTATGCGGCTGAAATCCTTAAGCTATATGTGGGCTAAGAAAGTTTACAACTTAAGCCACAAGAGGCTCATGCGGCCCCATATGGTCGAAAACTGAGAGACTCATGCGGCTCAAAATAATTCCTGCGATAGGATACGTGACAAGCTGACCAAGTCTTAACTACCCAGATTTGCTGTAATAAAATCCCAATAAATCGACAGATGGCGGCCAAAGAGCGGGTCTTCACGTGATATATGGCTCAACATACATACCATTATAAATAGCAGGGTGCCACACCCCTGCAAAAAGGCTGGCAACCTTCGAAAAGCAATTTCTTCAAGAGCTAAAGACTGCGTCAGATTGTCCACGGAGTAAGGCAGAGTTGATAACACTTTCCCGAGCCTCTACCGTCACCCCCCAGAATCAAAACTAAACAATTGTACTTAGATTGTTTACTAGGATTTCTTTCTAGGCTTTTCTTTGTACAAGCGAGTTTACAATCAATTTCAGTATTTCTGTGATACATGTCTTTGATTTTTTTTATGGCAAACACGATGGCGACTCTGCTGGGGATGTCCTTCTCCTCTGATGAGAAGCTGGTGACGTAATCTGACGCATCCAAGCTCGGCTCTATGCAGCAAATGCTTGTGGTTCGTTTCGACCAACAAGCTTTCAAAGAAATGCTCTCTGAAGGGAGCGACAGCCCGCCTCAGAAGCGAGCCAACCCAAAGAGAACTCGCAGGACGTCGGTGCACATAATTGTTGCCCCCGACCAAGTTCTCAAAGAAGCTCCTTCTGCAGCCCAAGACGGTGACCAAAGCTCTCCTGCGGCTTTGCTTCCGACCGCAGAGGACCCCACTGTCCCCAAATCCAGCAGAGGAAAACACTACGATGCTGAGTTTTTGGAGACACAAGAGAAATCCATACGAACAAAGTAGAAGCCACATAAGAGAGATGGGCAGTCTGTCCATGCGGCAGTCAACTCTGGCCGTAGACAGACAACTCATACGGCAGCCAACTCTGGCCGCAGGAAGATGGCCCATACGGCAGCCGACTCAGGCCGTAGGAAGATGGTCTATGCGGCTGCCAGCTCTAGCCGCAAGAAGATAGCCCATGCTACAGCCAGCTCTGGCCGCAAGAAGATAGCCCATACGGCATCCAAACCTGGCCTCAGACAGGATGTTTCATGCGGCCCTGTCAGAAGCTCTGTGTTCAACCGTCTCTCATGTGGGCCCGATGCCATGCGGCCCATTAAGAATGTAGGATGTATTAATCTGGACTCTTTCTACTATGCGCCTTCGGGTGCTAAGTCAAGGAAGTCTAGGGAAGTGCGGGCCCAACAAGCCCAATCAACTGTCCAAGTTGCTGATTGTCAGCAGGCCCCATTGACTGTTACACGGGCTTCTGATGGAAGTTGTACAGAACAACCCGCGTCCAGTCCCCCAGGGCTAACGGACATGGTGGGTCTTTAAAGTCTTCCTCCAATAATCCAGAGCAAGTACTTTTACTGGCCACGGATCAGGGAGGAAACATGATACCTAAGTACCCGTACGCTCGGGATACCCGAGTCCACAAGTTTGGTGCAAAGGTAGAACAGCTTGCTACCGACTTGCGTGAGGTGATTACTCACAAACGTAAGGTGGCAACATTGGCATGCAATGAGTCCCTCTCGGGATGTCGTTGTACCCAAGTCATCATCAACTGCTGCTTTGACAAATCAGCAGCACCTGAAGAACGACAGTCAGTTTTCCAACGATTGCAGCAGCCAGCATCTATCCGATAACAACTCAAGAAACATGTGTAAATTTTGGGAGACGGGGAGTTTCCTCTCGCCTTCTGTAATTCAACTCAGAAGGTTCACAAGGGAGGAAAGAAGACAGGCTCTTCCAACCCGGCGATCTCGGCCAGTATTACAAGGAGACCTTCATCTGGAGGGTTGCCCCCGATAACCAAAGGGGGTGTCTATTTAGGCAATCGATCCAAAAAGAAGCTTCCAGCACCCGGGGGTGCACCTTCGGCCTCCTTGAGAGTAGATAAAGCTGGAGGTAGCAGTTCCCTCAATATATGCGACAACCCGGTATACCAAGAGCACACACATGGGGTAGAGATCCTCCAGAACTGTGCAACAGACTTGGATTTCCCTGAGGGCCACCACCCTCACCAAGACGATGCAGCTTCCTACGCAGGGGGTAGCACCCCTTCCGAGTCCGAGGAAGATGACATTCCGATATTCCTCGACGATTTCTCTGTACAAGGGTACGACACAGAGAGCACCTCTGCTACAATCTCTTCCACCTCTACCCACGTGAGGACAGTCTTTATGGCTAACAATGATCATGAAGCACCTTCTGACCGACAACGTCTAAAAGTACTAGAAGCCATGCTCCTATCCTTGGTCAAGTCCGTGGATGAAATCAAAGCCGTCTAGCCAACTCAACCAGTAAGGACGCCCGAACAAACAAGCTTGGGACCCGCAGTCAATGCAGACTCTAACACGACCGCCCCTCCTTTGGGTGATGATCCCTTAGGAGCATCCGTTCCTTTAGCTGCAGATGAAGCCAATGAGGCAAGAAGGGAAGTCCAGGAGCTTCGAGCAATGTTCAATGCCCGAGACTCCTCTTGGGACCTCAGAATACGGCAGCCATATCCCGTTGCATGGAGAGATGTGCCTTTTCTACCTCGGTACAAGCCATTCCGGTAATGCCCCAGTCCCAAAATACTTAGGGCTAGGTACGTATCCATGCCAGCTGTATACATACGAAGTACGCTCTAATGTATGGAAATATTGTATGTATATATAAGCTGTAAAATGTAGTAATCTATGACTAAATCTCATCCACGAAGATAAATAATGATATAAAAGCAACCTTGAATTTGTCCTGTAAACAATCGTCGGGCGGAGACAAATCCACTACCAACTAATTTAAATAAGGAAGAATTATACAAAGAAAATAATTTGGTCGAGCGAAGAAGATGACGATCCAAAGGCAACATCTCGAAGGATTAGAGCGCAAGTTATGGCCTTAGCTAGAGCACCTGCAGGAAGTCACAAAACACACCAGAAGAAATCACCAGGTCCTCAGAGGGATGTAATAAGATACAATAAACATGCCATATAAATACTGAATATAAAATATGCCACAATCAAAGAAAGTGACAAGACATAAATAAGGTAACCTAACCGTACTAAAGTGATCATGCAGTTGAGAAACAATCCTTTCGACGCATGAGCCCTGGCTGTAAATAGGATCGGCATAGTCCCCATATAGGGCACCAGGGGCCCACGTCCGTAACGACCGAAGATCGTCAGAGGGTATCATGTGCAAGGGGTACGTCCATAACGCTCTGGGAAACGTCAGAGGGCACCTGGAGCCCACGTCTCCGGAGGAGCGCACAGGTAAGCAGGAAAGTGCAAAGAAGCCCATACGTCAGGTATTATTCTCCCACCCGATGCTCTTATTTAAGTCATATCCACAACCATATACCTCTACTAACTGCTATGTCTCCTAACATGCCTCTATTAGCAGTTAGCCCTAACGCATGTGCACGGGTGATCAGCTAACATGCATGGACCTCTACAAGCTACTCATCTCACACATACTCGTGGTACAACTATGTCGAGGTATATACAATACACTACAAACGGTAGTCTCTTAACTCTAAGTCCATATGCAATCAAAGGATAATAACAAAGTATAGCTAATATCACTGAGCAGACAGTAAATCAAAAACTGTAAGAACTGGAAATAAATGAACAGTGATATGTAATAAATACAAACTAAAAATAAACAGTATAATGGCAAGGTATCTTGTCTGGTGTTACTCCTGGTGTGGTGCGATGTTCTGTCAAGTCCTGTTGTCCAATAGCCGGGGTCAATGTGTAAGGGTCCGAAGTTACGAGGAAATAGGAAAGCACAATTTAGTCATGATCAACCTTGATAATAATAATGGGAAATTGCGGAAAAAGATACTTTGTACTATTTTTAGAAAAAAATATATATTTAAATACCTAAAAATATATTTTGGTAATTAAAATATCTTTAGATAAATACTTTAAAGTCTAAAATCTTTTTAGGCAAAAAAAAAACTAAGCAAAATAAAATATTTAGATAGAGAAACTATATTTTTATTAGTAAAAATAATTTAGATAAATATTTTGAAAATATTTATAAAATCATTTTATTATTTGGAAACTATATTTCTTATGTGTCAAAATATTTCTAGTAATTAATGAATAATCTAGAAAAATTTACTTTTAGGGTTTAAGACTAATTTGAAAATAATATGGGACTAAGCCCAATTCAATATTTATACTACACGTATAATTTTTAGAAATAAATATAGATTTTTATAATTAACTACAATATTAGTAACATTAAAATAATAATAATAATAATAATAATAATAATAATAATAATAATAATAATAATAATAATAATAATAATAATCATAATAAATAAACTGCACTGCACTCTTCTCCCAACTGAAACTAATAATAATAATAATAATAATAATAATAATAACTTTTATTAATTATATTACTCTTCCCCCAATGATACAAAGAGAGAAGAGAGAGAGAAAAGAGAGGAAGAAGCATGAGAGAAGGTTGGGGAAGAGAGTGGCTCACCTGAGGGGAGGCGCAGGCACTCGCCGGCGCGCGCTCGCCGGATGCGTCGAGCAACGGTGGACAGGCTACAGTGCTTCGGCGGAGCAACCGCGCGAGGAAGGCGGAGTCCCGCGGTGTAGCCTCCCTTCCCGGAAATTTTTGAAATATTTTTTATTTTTTATTTGATTTAAATGGTAATTTTTAGATTTTTATAAATAATTATTTAGTTAATTATTACGGTAGATGATTTTAATCATGGTTGAGAATTGGAGTACAAGATGACTAGGAATCATGGCACGGGTAGTGCAGTAGTGTGCCTTGACTAGTGTATTAGCCATGGTAGGGAAGACCGAGCCATAAGTGTGTTCTAACTAGGAAAACCAGGCCAAGTTTTGACATGACCCCTATAAATAATTAATTAGCTATTTATTAATAATATTAACTTTAGGGAGACCCAGTTGTACCGAACAAGTCCGGACTGGACCCGACCCGAGCGCAAGCTCTAGTAGACATGTAATACAACCAACGACGTCCTTGTGAGCATATATGAGTATATATAAATATTGATAGTTCATGTTATAGTCTTTTGAGTACTTTGTATAAATGGTATATTAATTATAATATATACACTAATTTCCAGTTTAATCTCTAATTTCCTTGGAAAATATAACATAGGTACCCTTGTGCATTTTGGGGTATTAGGCTATATACATGTATATATGTTTGTATGTGTCCCCATTTAAGTTTTGTGTATATGGTTTATTATCATTTATAAAGGTTAGAATTTATATATTCATATAAGTCGTATATGTATGTACTTAGTAGGGTTTTTACTGAATTAGTATTTGTTTTGAGATACCATAGCATTTTTAGATTTGGAATTATTATTATAGATATATGTGTATGGGTTTGTTACAATCCTAAAGGATTAGTAAAATATTAGTTAATTATGTGTTTAGATTATCCTCTAAATATGGCTGATATATATATAGGGTATATTTATATTTTAGCATAGTATGAATAGATATAGAGGAGTATGCACATATATGAAGTCGTATATAATATATATATGTATATATGGATTATAAGTTTTATACTAATTATATATATCTATATGTGTATATATACATATATGTATATATGGTTATATATATAAAGAAGAAAAAAAAGAAAAAGAAAAGAAATCAAAGCAGCCCGAAGCCCGCTCACCAGCCAGGCCGAGCCCAACTTGACCCCCAGCCCATCTCAGATTCCCAGCAGCAGCAAAGTCCTTGAAAACCCGACTCAGGTTTCACAGTCGCTTTATATATATAATTGTATATATATAGATAGAGAGCGGAGAGGGAGAGGGATCGTAAAAAAGATTGAAACCCTAACCTATGCTCTCATGACCACCCCACCCTGACCTCTAGGCGGCCGCGCGCCACCGCAGCACCGCCCTAGGCCACCGCCGGCCGGCAGACACGCGCGCGCGTGCGGGGGTGGTGACAGCAGCCGCAGCGGTAGCAGGAACAATAACTGTAGATGCATGGTTTTGGTGGCGTATTTCTCGACCGTGCAGTGATCGTTTTACGTGTCGTCTTTGCAGGTACGCACACAACATATAAGACTTCAATTATCTTCTATTAGCTCAAAGTTATACACCCTAGATTGCACGATATATCGACCCAAAGTCGAACCAAAATCCTGTTCAAAACAGGACATTGAGTAGTCGAAGTACTCATGTATACGAACGAATCCTCGTTAACCCAATAACCTTTTTGAAAATCCATTTAAACATACCTGTAGACAACCTATACGAGATCGAACTCCTTTTTGTAGAATTGTTTTAAAGGTATTATACAGGAAATTATTTATGGTTAAAAATCAAGAAAAATCTGTTTTAAAAATTATGAAAACCTTCGATACGACGTGCGTCCCGCCAATCTGGGTGACGTGGTCGCTAAACGAAAGCATCGAAAGGTGCATAACGGCTTCGTGGACGTGTGGGCTTTGACAGAATTCAAATTGGTCGCGTGTGCGCGACGAATTTGATGCGTATCCGTTGAAATTAACCGTATCGGCCTCTGTGCAAATTTCCTAATTACTTTGTGTATGCTCGTCAGATCGAGATGAAACTTACGCCAATAGGACCGTATCATTTTTCTGGTCATGTATGCCAAGTTTGATCTGATTCTGAGACAGTTGATCAAATCGCCATTTTGTGGGCCCCACGGTCCGACTCAACAGGCGATTTTGTGCACGGCCCGCCGGAATCCAAGTTTAGACATACGGTTGGGTTCGTATCATCAAAACGAATCTGTAAACATATAGTTGATGACTTTAGAGACTATTGACCTTGGCACGCTTTTCGGTGCAAAGCGGGTCCAACGACGGACACCGTTTTGACCCAAAATTATCGTTTTGCCCCTGTATCCAGAATTGGACTTAAGGACAGGCAATCCTAGCTAATTTGACTATTCTGAGAGTGTTGGCAATGTTTGTTTCAGCGTTCGGAGACAGTTCTGATGATTTGGACTTTATGGCGTACCAGTTGACGGTATATTATTGGATCTTCGCGCTACCACCAGGCAAGATACCTTGCCTCCCTCTATAGTTTAATTTCATGCTTATAGTTTTTTCTATGATTATTTGGTTATCATTTGGTTACTCTAGTTCTATGGATTTATATGTTATTATCAGTTCTCTAGTCGACTTGATTTATATATGTTCTTCATACCATGTCCACTAGTTCTTTGACTTACCTGTATATCGTCTTCAAGACTTGATAGTGTAGATATGCCAGGCTTGTTCACCTTATGAGTTCATATTAGAGTTGTCCTTGCCTGGGTCTTGACTGAGTTGTACCATGTCGTTACTTGTACCTCGACTGGTTCGTGTCATAGAACGAATACGTGTAATTGAACTGCTAAATCCTTGTTATTATTTCCTTGGCACCAGAGAGTCCACTCGGGACGAGGGTGTTTGTCTTGATCTGTTGCACCAGAGAGTCCACACTCAGGACGAGGGTGTTTGTCGTGTTCATTGGCACCAGAGAGTCCACACTCGGGACGAGGGTGTTTGTCATGTTTACTTGCATCAGAGAGTCCACACTCGGGACGAGGATGTAGTACTTACACCAGAGAGTCCACACTCGGGATGAGGGTGCCTTGCCGTGAATTAACCAGAGAGTCCACACTCGGGGCGAGGGTTAGTGATTAGTTCAAACCTGCAAGTCCATTCGGGGCGAGGGTTTGGTATTCCATTGATCTCGTGTTCGTTTGTTCATCCAACAGTTCAGTTACGTGTAGTTGTTCTTGTATTCTAATTCATAGTCACCTGTCAGTAGCCACTTGTCGTTAGTCACTTGTTAGCAGTTTGGTCGTAGTCTCTTGCCATGTTAAGTGTCGTTCTTTGTTTATATTCTGTTTATATTATCATGCATGATTAAACTGCTAGATAGGCATGTTTATATGTATCTTGCTATGTCCTCTAAGGACCTGATGATCTCTTCAGGTCTAGCGATTGCAAGAAGTTATTTAGCAGTTCTGGATGGTGGAGGTTTATGACACTTGTGGGTTTCAGATGATTACGATGTTGCTTGCGAGAATCAGGTATTTGGCAGTGATATTATATTATTATCCTCTCGTGCTTCCTTTTATTATCATGGTATATCCTATTTATTGATTCAGTTTGTAGACTCTTGTTATATTCTTTGGAGTCTTATCGGACATTTATGCTAGTGGACTGCAGACCACGACCCATAGTGTTCATTCATGTTTCGTACACTTATTGTGGATTTGAGATATAGATTTGTTTTGCCATGATTTGGCAGTATACCATAGCCTTGACAACGTTTACTTATTCGAGAGGGGCTGGAGTCCGCTCGATACGTAGCTGGCTTACTCACGTACTTGCATCCGAAAAGCGGGTGCGGGTCATGACAAGTTTTTTTTGGTGGCCCATGCAGGTCAGAGCATATCGTATCAATTACGTAACTGTACTGATACGAGCCTGCGAATTTGACTAAACCCTTAGAAATCTCAATCCACTCTGCCTTGAAAATTCTCTTAGAAATTCTCTACGTTCTTGAAACTCCATATTTTCTATTGATTATTCTTTCTTGCTTTTTCGTACCATTGATTCTCATCCCTTCCTATTTCGGGGTGACGAATGATCGTGCTGTCCAAAATTCATCAGAAATTCTTAAATTATAGTATAATATTTGCTTGGCTATGGAATATTTGGTTGTTTATAGATATGAGGGATTATAGATGCCATATGCCCTAGATAACTGTTGGAAGGATTGTTTGCAACTAGTTAGACGATTATAAGATTTTAGTGACCGTATTTTGAGGAGTAGTATGACCAAAGGTGGGTAGAAGTCCTTAAGTATTCAGAGTTATAAAATGGCTAGAGAAGGTTATATAATATTTTTGAGAAATTAAATTTGAGGAGATTAAGGTAAAAGTAGACTCTCTTTTTGTATTTAAGGAATAGTTATGAATTAGAATTTTGAGGACGAAATTATTTATAAGGTGGGTAGATTTATAGCCTCCCTTCCCGAAAATTTTTGAAATATTTTTTTATTTTTTATTTGATTTAAATGGTGATTTTTAGATTTTTATAAATAATTATTTAGTTAATTATTACGGTAGATGATTTTAATCATGGTTGAGAATTGGAGTACAAGATAACTAGGAATCATGGCACGGGTAGTGCAGTAGTGTGCCTTAACTAGTGTATTAGCCATGTTAAGGAAAACCGAGCCATAGGTGTGTTCTAACTAGAAAAACTAGACCAAGTTGTGACATGACCCCTATAAATAATTAATTAGCTATTTATTAATAATATTAACTTTAGGAAGACTCGGTTGTACCGAACAAGTCCGGACTGGACCCGACCCGAGCGCAAGCTCTAGTAGACATGTAGTACAACCAACGACGTCCTTGTGAGCATATATGAGTGTATATAAATATTGATAGTTCATGTTATAGTCTTTTGAGTACTTTATATAAATGGTATATTAATTATAATATATACACTAATTTCCAGTTTACTCTCTAATTTCCTTGGAAAATATAGCATAGGTACCCTTGTGCATTTTGGGATATTAGGCTATATACATGTATATATGTTTGTATGTGTGCCCATTTAAGTTTTGTGTATATGGTTTATTATCATTATAAAGGTTAGAATTTATATATTCATGTAAGTCATATATGTATGTATTAGTAGGGTTTTTACTGAATTAGTATTTGTTTTGAGATACCATAGCATTTTTAGATTTGGAATTATTATTATAGATATATGTGTATGGGTTTGTTACAATCCTAAAAGATTAGTAAAATATTAGTTAATTATGTGTTTAGATTATCCTCTAAATATGGCTGATATATCTATAGGGTGTATTTATATTTTAGCATAGTATGAATAGATATAGAGGAGTATGCACATATATGAAGTCGTATATAATATATATATGTATATATGGATTATAAGTTTTATACTAATTATATATATCTATATGTGTATATATACATATATGTATATATGGTTATATATATAAAGAAGAAAAAAAAAAAAAAAAAATCAAAGCAGCCCGAAGCCCGCTCACCAGCCAGGCCGAGCCCAACCTAATCCCCAGCCCATCTCAGATTCCCAGCAGTAGCAAAGTCCTTGAAAACCTGACTCAGGGCTTACAGCCGCTTTATATATATAATTGTATATATATAGATAGAGAGCGGAGAGGGAGAGGGATGTAAAAAAGATCGAAACCCTAACCTATGCTCTCATGACCACCCCACCCCGACCTCCAAGCGGCCGCGCGCCACCGCAACGGTGCCCTGGGCCACCGCCGACCGGTAGACACGTGCGCACGCACGGGGGTGGCGACAGCAGCCGCAGCGGTAGCAGGAACAATAGCAGCAGACGCATGGTTTTGGTGGCGTGTTTCTCGACCGTACAGTGATCGTTTTGCATGTCATCTTCACAGGTACGCACACAACATATAAGACTTCAATCATCTACAATTAGCTCAAAGTAATCCACCCTAGATTGCACGATATATCGACCCAAAGTTGAACCGAAATCCTGTTCAAAACAGGACATTGAGTAGTCGAAGTACTCCTGTTTACGAACGAACCCTCGTTAACCCAATAACCTTTTTGAAAATCCATTTAAATAGACCTATAGACAACCTATACGAGATCGAACTCCTTTTCGAAGAATTGTTTTTAAGGTATTATACTGGAAATTATTCATGGTTAAAAATCAAGAAAAATCTGTTTTAAAAATCACGAAAACCTTCGATACGACGTGCGTTCCGCCAATTCGGATGACGTGGTCATGAACCAAAAGCATCAAAAGGTACGTAACGGCTTCGTGGATGAGTGGGCTTTGACAAAATTTAAATTGGTAGCGTGTGCGCGACGAATTTGATGCGTATCCGTCAAAATTTACCGTATCGGTCTCTGTGCAAATTTTCCAATTACTTTGTGCACGCTCGTCAGATGAGATAAAACTTGCGCCAACAGGACCGTATCATTTTTCTGGTCCTGTATGCCAAGTTTGGTCTGATTCGGAGACAGTTGATCGGTTCACCGTTTTGCGGGCCCCACGGTCCGACTCAACGGGCGATTTTGTGCACGGCCCGCCGGAATCCAACTTTGGACATACGGTTGGGTTCGTATCATCAAAATAAATCTGTAGACATATAGTTTGACGACTTTAGAGACCATTGACCCTGGTACGCTTTTCGGTGTAAAGCGTGTCCAACGGCGGACACCGTTTTGACCCAAAATTATCGTTTTGCCCCTGTGTCCAGAATTGGACTTAAGGACAGGCAATCCTAGCTAATTTGACTATTCCGAGAATGTTGGCAATGTCTATTTCAGCGTTCGGAGACAGTTGTGATGATTTGGACTTTATGGCGTACCAGTTGACGGTATTTTATTGGATCTTTACGCTACCACCAGGCAAGATACCATGCCTCCCTCTACAGTTTAATTTCATGCTTATAGTTTTTCCTGTGATTATTTGGTTATCATTTGGTTACTCTAGTTCTATGAATTTATATGTTATTATCAGTTCTCTAGTCGACTTAATTTATATATGTTCTTCATACCATGTTCACTAGTTCTTTGACTTGCCTGTATATCGTCTTCATGACTTGATAGTGTATATATGCCAGACTTGTTCACCTTATGAGTTCATATTAGAGTTGTCCTTATCTGGGTCTTGACTGAGTTGTACCATGTTGTTACTTGTACCTCGACTGGTTCGTGTCATAGAACGAATACGTGTAATTGAACTGCTAAATCCTTGTTATTGTTTCCTTGGCACCAGAGAGACCACTCGGGATGAGGGTGTTTGTCTTGATCTGTTGCACCAGAGAGTCCACACTCGGGACGAGCGTGTTTGTCGTGTTTACTTGCATCAGAGAGTCCACATTCGGGACGAGGATGTAGTACTTGTGTAACTCCTCGTCCCGAATTTTCAAAAAAAATAATAATATTTTTATTATTATTTTGTTAAAGTTATTTTTAGTCTTTCATACAGTCTGTTCTTTTGCTTCTATTATCAATTTAATCTCTGCAATATTTTCTGGCATTAACATTTCATATCTAAGCATTACTATTTTTATTATCTTTTGTTTGTTTAACTGTTCATATACTAAAATAGTTTTATGTTTATTAATTGAATAATTTTATTATTTTACTTCTAGTATCTTAACGTATTTTACAACTAATGGTTCTTTATATTATAAACCTTTCAATAATATTTTTAGTTTTAAACAAACGTTATAGATATTCTGAATAGAAAAGCAATTTTGCCAAATATATTTTAAATAAGATTTCTGCGTAATAGACCTTTTAATGAGGGATTTATTAGTATCAAATATTTGACGAGTTGAATTCATAAAATATAGTTGAATGATATCAATATCATTATACGTCCTTATTGTGATTGATCATTAAATTAAGGTTTTACTAGAATTACTTTAGATATATGAAAATATTTGATCAAATGGATTTAGTTTAGTATTCTAATCAAATCACATTTTATTAAATATTTATTTGATAATATGTGATTTACATTATTTTCTAATTATTGCACTGATCCTTAAAATGATACGATAAAATATAGTCATATAATTTAAACTACTTGATATTATCCAATATTTACTTAACTAGTATTGATTTTAATTAATTAATAGATAATGGATTAGATTATTTTGGACTTGAAAGAGTTATTTGATAAATAGTGATAACTACTGAAATATTGTAATGGGTAGATAGACCGAATATAGGCGACCTTATCTTTCTATATGATAAATGTATATGAGGAAACCATCCCCCACAAATTCATCTCTGCACCCCACGTTTACATCCCCGACTCTACGCCACCCTCTATTCCGTTCACCTCTCTACAGCAACCCAGGCCGAACATCCATCCCCACCACCAATCACCCATCCACCATTGTCATACATCACCAACAACACAGCCACCATCAATCAATACCGTGTCCGGACCCGTGTGTCCGTGTCCAAACAATCTTATTCCACCATTACAAATTCAATTACCGTGTCCGTATCGATAGGCCGACACGGACGTCCCAACAACAACAATCGAATACCACCACCACGTACCTGCCGGGAACACCTCCGTCGACCTACCATTCTCGTCCATCTCGTCACCCCAAAACACCACCTAGAGAGAGTAGAGAGAGAGGAAGAAAACCTGACGAACGCCACCACCGCCCGGGACTCCCAGATCTACCGCCCACCGAAGCTGCTCCCTCGGCGCTACTTTCCAAGACTACCGCCTCCAGATTCCCGACGGCCATTCGTCGCTTCACGGTCCGCCGACCCAGACGCTGTCAGTTGCCCCTCCAGCTTGGCTCGGCCTTGCTAGACCGATGTTCCACCCATCTCCTCCGGCTTCCCCTAGCCGGAACCCTAGACCGGAGCCGCCTCCCCGCCGTTCTCGTCCGTCGGCGCTGGCCTTCCAGAGCCGGACGTCCGCCGATCCATGCAGCCCTTGCCCTGTCCCTCCGCCTGAGACCGCTGTCCCCGTGCCGCGAGCTCGCGTCCACCAGCGAGCCTCCACGAGCGCCGGTAAGAATTTCCTCCGACCGCCTTGGCCGATCTCCGCTCCGCGCCAGGGCTCCGATGAGCCGCGTGGACTCTGTCGAGGAGTCATGGACCGCTGGCGCCTCCAGGAACCCCACGCCGACCTTCGTCGCACCGACCTGCCGAAACCCTCTCGACCGCTCCCTCTTCTCCACTGTGAGTTCCTAATCATCCCTCTCTCTATGAATTTTCCCATTCTCTCAAACCTTCTCTCTCTTCTTAATTATTGCAGACCAATATATGTACATATTAATTATTAGTTATTTTATTTAAGGAATAGTATATGTATACATACTGGTATATAAATGTGTATATATGATACAATAAATTGCATTGGACTTTGAGCCCAGTATATTTATTTGGGTTGCTGTTGGACCGTGACTTTGGTGTTTATTTTAGCTTTATTTTATTTATTTGGACCGGGCCTTGGGTACTGGACAGATATAAATATGTATTTTGGACTCTATAATATCTGTTTTGGACTGGATGATATATATGCAGGTATTAGTATAAATACATGTATATATGTATGTAGTAGATATTATATATCAATATCAGTATTAATAATATTATTAATATATTATTTTGCTATTATGGTTATTAGTTATTTTTGGTATTTAATATATGGACTTAAAGGGGACCTTGGTAAGATTAGAGAATTATCACTCATTGGGGCTTGTTAATGGACCTTAAACATCTATGTAATTTAAATACTTTGGACTAGATTATTACCATGGGCTTTATACTAAAGTATATTAAAGATATTATCATAATATTTTCTATCAAATTAAACTATGTTTCATATTTGACAAAATTTAGTTTATTTATTAAGTTATTTTGTTTTAGTGGTTTTAGGGATTTTATTTTGGGCTTTAGATTCCTTCGATTTTATTTTTAGTAGACTTCTAGGTATAACCACTTGTACATTAGGAGTATTTCAGAGTTTATTAATAAGCATCCTTAAAAATAAAAATATATAGTATTTTCTTAAAGGGTTTTTCCAAAAGTGCTAATAAAGTTTATAAATAGTTTCTAAACATATTTTAAATAAATATATAGATATAGATACTCTCTAAATTAGGAAATTGTGTTTCTTAAATGATTTTCTCTTAGATTAATCGTGATCATAACCAATCTAATCGTACTTCTGATTCTTTGTCAATCCACGTCGACCCTAAGCTAATCACACTACGTTGGACCCAACAAGATGTTTGTTTCACCAGCAAAGGACCTCAGGCAAGTACACTTTCTGATTGCTTTTCGATTCATAGTAGTCTTTTTATTTCATTCTTATACATATGTCTTGCTACTTGTTGACATGCTCGTCACACGGAGTTGTCGGGTGGGAAAATATCTTAGTAGACATGTGGACTACCCAGAACTATCCTAATATGTCTATTCGTGAATAATAGCAGCTGCACACGACACGTGCAGGGTGCCGGATTTACCCTCTAGCCGTTTACATGTCGAAACGGATATTTCACACCACATAGGTAGTTGTCTTTTATTTATTTTTCTTTTTCTTCTCTAGCGTGCCATGTCATCAGTACCTTCTAATTTTCATCTCTCATATGTTATTTTCATGTCTTGTTAAGTCTATTGTGTTTTTGTACTGTCGTCGGTTTGTGTACTTGTTCCATTCATGACTGGAAACCAACATTTTTCAGGTTAGCTGGGGCTTCACTTAGCTTTGGGAGATACGGGTGTACATACAGACAGAAACATAGAAATTAGATAGAAGTGGTATCATTTTTATTAATTGTAAAACTTTGTATTTTCTTTCCAATATAAATCTTGTAATTGTTGTAATAAATCTTAGAAATGTGAATGAGCAATAAAGTTGTTATTTTGTGAATTTGAGCATCATGGCCGTGACAGCGTTCTACCGCCGACTCTGCGGCGTAGGCTGGCTTGGACACGTCTTGTATCCGAAAAGCGGGTGCGGGTCGTGACAAGTTTTTATGGTGGCCCATGCAGGTCTGATTTTGCAAATCATGCGAACTTGTGGTAGTACCAATATTAGTCGTACTACTGCAAGCCTGCGACTAGGAAATGCTCATTCACAACTAGGAGTAAGTCAATTTTAGGAGAATAGTTAGGACTAGGAGTCCCTAGTTTAATTAGTTGGGTAGTTAAGCTTGATACATAGGTCTCATTGAATTTTAATCCCTATTAGATGACTTTCATAAAAGGATGCACTATTGTAAATTGATTCGATGGTATTTCTAAGATGACTAGATTTGTATCCCTCTTTTCGAAATTCTGAAAATATCTTTTATTATTATTTGCTTGAATTAAAATGTGATTTTTGAATTATATAAATATTTAATAACCATTATTATAGAATGCCTTAATCGTGGTTAAATTTTGGAGTGCCAAGTGACTAGAAATAATGGCGCGGATAGTGTGGCCGTATGCCTTGACTAATGTTCTAGCCATAGTAGAGAAGGTCGAGCCATAGATGTATCCTAACTAGGAAAACCAGGCTAAGTTACGACTTGACCTCTATAAAGAATTTAAATAGCTATTTATTAATATTATGATTTTAGGAAATTTGGCTATACCAATTCAGTCCGGACTGGACCGGAACCCAACTTAAGCCCTAGTAGTCAGGTATTGCGACCAACGACGTCCATATAGACGTATAGATGTGTATATATATATTGGTAGTTCATTTCTAATATTGTGAATAATTTCTATAAATTATATATTAAAAATAATATATGTATTATTGCTGTTTATATTCTACTTGAAAATAGGATAACCTTCTCTTAGAATGATATTTTGGAATTTTTGGGATTTACTTAGGCTATACGTATATACTTGTGTATAAATATATTCATAATAGGTAGACATAGTATTTTTACATATTTTTCCTCGAACTTGAGTATTGGAGAAATATAAAATTTAAGTTTATATTTCTTTTGCCTTCGGTCATTTTCTTCCTAATCATGATCATTTGTACAACTTCATCTATGTCTTTTCTAAACATCGCCATATCATAAGCTCTTATCACTTATATTCTTTTCCTTGGACCTGAGGAATTATTTTTTTATAACTTCTTACTCAATTGTCTGTTAATCCCGAGATAAGTTTTTGGGATTCAAAAGTTTCCTCTCAATTGTTGAATATTAAATATCCGCGAAATAAGGATTATAAGATGATTACTTATTTTGACTTCTATCATTATCCTTCCTAAGCAATTATTTTTTTTTCTTTTAAGAAGCTGATCTTATACTTGAAGAACAGATACTTGCACTTTTTCTATCTTTACCAGCTCGTATAATATTTTAAACCTCTTTGAAATTCTTGGGGATATAGTTGGAATAATTTTGACGACTCGCAATGGCAAAGACAGCAGCGCACTGTCGCCATTTATTTGAATTATGGAGATTACGGGTTCACTGGAGCCAGCGGTGCATTGGCGAGACATGATCCCTAAGTTGAAGTAATTCCAAGTATGTGTGGATCGTCGAATATTATTAGACGTATGTCTTGGTTGTCCTATTTAATACTTGAATTATTATGTCAATATTGGATAGAGTTTGTAGAGTGTTCGATACCATATTATGCTTAAGTAATAAATCAAGGGTTTACTGCAGCCAAATGTACACTGGCAAGGCATAGATGCTTGGTTAAATGATTTTGGATATACTTGTGGTTTTCGAATATTATAGAAACTACATCTTTTTGGCATATGACTGTTGAAATTTTTATGTTCTACAACTTCATAAACCCTCGATTAAAATTTGATTAGTTCTTAACCTTTCATTTCTTGAACACTCCCTTTTATCTTTTACTTTCGTACGTTATTAGTCTTCCTAGGAATCATCTAAACCCATGCACTAGATTCATAAACATACCTAGATCATGATTCAATGATCATGCCTACCAAATTGATCGTGCTAAACACGATTTCGATTTGGAATCGCCCTCAACGACTTTTGATCGCAACCAGACCATTTGATTGTATTTCGATCATGTCAACTCGCATATTTTATAGATTCTGAGTCTGCAATCGTGCCTCAATAATCTTGCCTAAACAGTTAGCGAGTTAATCATGTCAAACAATTTTTTTTATCATTCTAAACAGGATTGCTCATGATTAAACTATTTTGACTATAGTCGTGCCTACATTTCAAACAATATTATTAGTGCTTAGATTTTATTCCTTTGTGATCATGGCTATTTCGATCATATGCATGCGCGTGCCAAATTTTAATCATGCCTAGATGACTTGCATGGTTAACCTCCATCGTGATTGTATCTTAGTGTATCCAAGTGATTTAACCAGGTTTAGATTTTGAATGTCGACCATGCCCATAAAAATCCAATAGTAGTTAATCGTGCCTAACGACTTTTCTTGTTCAATTAACCTTATTTCGATTATGTCCTTGACCATGGTAACCAGGCCCTGTTAACTACACTTTAGTCATGCCATGGGGTATCTCTTCTTAAAGGTTCGATTCCATTCACGATCTAACTCCAATTTGACCATTGATCATATTATTTCTTGATTATGTTTTAAATTGTGCCTAACTACATCCTTTGAAACTTCGATGACTAATATTTCTAAGGTGGGTAGAACCTTGATTGATGAATTATCCTTGAGGGTATTTTTTTAACTTTTATCGAATTTCTGAAAATAATTAGAGCATATTTCAAGACCGTAGCCAAAGGTTCTAATACCAAACCATATCTATTTACCCTTCCATTACCACCCTAGCTGATCAATGCTTTCATTATGGAAAATTTTTATTTTATTATGAGCATTTTCTACTTCTTACCTCTTCTTTTCATTTATTTTTCAATATTTTTGTTATCATAATCTTACCATACTTTTCGCTGATCAATCAAGTCCATCTATCTTGGTAGGCCTTAAATTCGAGGGACGAATTTATTTCTAAGGTGGGTAGATTTGTAACTCCTCGTCCCAAATTTTCAAAAAAAATATTATTTTTATTATTATTTTGTTAAAGTTATTTTTAGTCTTTCATACAGTCTGTTCTTTTGCTTCTAATATCAATTTAATCTCTGCAATGTTTTCTGGCATTAACATTTCATATCTAAGCATTACTATTTTTATTATCTTTTGTTTGTTTAACTGTTCATATACTAAAATAGTTTTACGTTTATTAATTGAATAATTATATTATTTTACTTCTAGTATCTTAACGCATTTTGCAACTAATGGTTCTTTATATTATAAACCTTTCAATAATATTTTTAGTTTTAAACAAACGTTATAGATATTCTGAATAGAAAAGAGATTTTGCTAAATATATTTTAAATAAGATTTCTGCGTAATAGACCTTTTAATGAGGGATTTATTAGTATCAAATATTTGACGAGTTGAATTCATAAAATATAGTTGAATGAAATCAATATCATTATACGTCCTTATTGTGATTGATCATTAAATTAAGGTTTTACTAGAATTGCTTTAGATATATGAAAATATTTGATCAAATGGATTTAGTTTAGTATTCTAATCAAATCACATTTTATTAAATATTTATTTGATAATATGTGATTTACATTATTTTCTAATTATTGCACTGATCCTTAAAATGATACGATAAAATATAGTCATATAATTTAAACTACTTGATATTATCCAATATTTACTTAACTAGTATTGATTTTAATTAATTAATAGATAATGGATTAGATTATTTTGGACTTGAAAGAGTTATTTGATAAATAGTGATAACTACTGAAATATTGTAATGGATAGATAGACCAAATATAGGCGACCTTATGTTTCTATATGATACATGTATATGAGAAAACCATCCTCCACAAATTCATCTCTGCACCCCACGTTCACATCCCCGACTCTATGCCACCCTCTCTTCCGTTTACCTCTCTACAGCAACCCAGGCCGAACATCCATCCCCACCACCAATCACCCATCCACCATTGTCACACATCACAAATAACACAGCCACCATCAATCAATACCGTGTCCGGAACAGTGTGTTCGTGTCCAAACAATCTTATTCCACCATTACAAATTCAATTACCGTGTCCGTGTCGACAGGCCGACACGGACGTCCCAACAACAACAACTGGATACCACCACCACGTACCTGTCGGGAATGCCTCCACCGACCCACCATTCCCGTCCATCTCGTCACCCCAAAATACCACCTAGAGAGAGTAGAGAGAGAGAAAGAAAACCTGACGAAGGCCACCACAACCCGGGACTCCCAGATCTACCGCCCACCGAAGCTGCTCCCTCGGCGCTACTTCCCAAGACCACCGCCTCCAGATTCCCGACGGCCATTCGTCGCTTCACGGTCCGCCGACCCAGATACTGTCAGTTGCCCCTCCTGCTTGGCTCGGCCTTGCTTGACCGATGTTCCACCCATCTCCTCTGGCTTCCCCTAGCCGGAACCCTAGACCAGATCCGCCTCCCCGTCGTCTGCGTCCGCGTCCGTCGGCGCTGGCCTCCCAGATCCGGACGTCCGCCGATCCATGCAGCCCTCGCCCTGTACCTCCGCCTGAGATTGCTGTCACCGTGCCGCGAGCTCGCGTCCACCGGCGAGCCTCCACGAGCGCCGGTGAGAATTTCCTTCGACCGCTGTGGCTGATCTCCGCTCCGCGCCAGGGCTCCAATGAGCCGCATGGACTCTGTCGAGGAGTCATGGACCGCTGGCGCCTCCAGGAACCCCACGCCGACCTTCACCGTGCCGACCTGCCGAAACCCTCTCGGCCGCTCCCTCTTCTCCATTATGAGTTCCCAATCATCCCTCTCTCTCTATGAATTTTCCCATTCTCTCAAACCTTCTCTCTCTTCTTAATTATTGCAGACCAATATATGTATATATTAATTATTAATTATTTTATTTAAGGAATAGTATATGTATACATACTGGTATATAAATGTGTATATATGATACAATAAATTGCATTGGACTTTGAGCCCAGTATATTTATTTGGGTTGCTGTTGGGCCGTGACTTTGGTATTTATTTTAGCTTTATTTTATTTATTTGGACCGGGCCTTGGGTACTGGACAGATATAAATATGTATTTTGGACTCTATAATATCTGTTTTGGGCTGGATGATATATATGCAGGTATTAGTATAAATACATGTACATATGTATGTAGTAAATATTATATATCAATATCAGTATTAATAATATATTATTTTTCTATTATGGTTATTAGTTATTTTTGGTATTTAATATATGGACTTAAAGGGGACCTTGGTAAGATTAGGGAATTATCACTCATTGGGGCTTGTTAATGGACCTTAAACATCTATGTAATTTAAATACTTTGGACTAGATTATTACCATGGGCTTTATACTAAAGTATATTAAAGATATTATCATAATATTTTCTATCAAATTAAACTATGTTTCATATTTGACAAAATTTAGTTTATTTATTAAGTTATTTTGTTTTAGTGGTTTTAGGGATTTTATTTTGGGCTTTAGATTCCTTCGATTTTATTTTTAGTAGACTTCTAGGTATAACCACTTGTACATTAGGAGTATTTCAGAGTTTATTAATAAGCATCCTTAAAAATAAAAATATATAGTATTTTCTTAAAGGGTTTTTCCAAAAGTGCTAATAAAGTTTATAAATAGTTTCTAAACATATTTTAAATAAATATATAGATATAGATATAGATACTCTCTAAATTAGGAAATTGTGTTTCTTAAATGATTTTCTCTTAGATTAATCGTGATCATAACCAATCTAATCGTACTTCTGATTCTTTGTCAATCCACGTCGACCCTAGGCTAATCACACTACGTTGGACCCAACAAGATGTTTGTTTCACCAGCAAAGGACCTCAGATAAGTACACTTTCTGATTGCTTTTTGATTCATAGTAGTCTTTTCATTTCATGCTTATACATATGTCTTGCTGCTTGTTGAAACGTTCGTCACACGGAGTAGTCGGGAGGAAAAATATCTTAGTAGACATGTGGACTATCCAGAACTATTCCAATATGTCTATTCGTGAATAATAGCAGCTGCACACGACACGTGGAGGGTACCGAATTTATCCCCTAGCCGTTCACATGTCGAAACAGATATTTCACACCACATAGGTAGTTGTCTTTTATTTATTTTTCCTTTTCTTCTCCACCGTGCCATGTCATCAGTACCTTCTAGTTTTTATCTCTCATATGTTATTTTTATGTCTTGTTAAGTCTATTGTATTTTCGCACTGTCGTCAATTTGTGTGCTTGTTCCATTCCTGATTGAAAACCAATATTTTTCATGTTAGCTGGGGCTTCACTTAGCTTTGGGAGATACGGGTGTACATGCAGACAGAAACCTAGAAATTAGATAGAAGTGGTATCATTTTCATTAATTGTAAAACTTTGTATTTCTTTTCAATATAAATCTTTTAATTGTTGTAATAAATCTTAAAAATGTGAATGAGCAATAAAGTTGTTATTTTGTGAATTTGAGCATCATGGCCGTGACAGTGTTCTACCGCCGACTCTGCGACGTAGGCTGGCTTAGACTCGTTTCGTATCCGAAAAGCGGGTGCGGGTCGTGATAACTTGCACCAGAGAGTCCACATTCGGGACGAGGGTGCCTTGCTTTGAACTAACCAGAGAGTCCACACTCGGAACGAGGGCTAGTGATTAGTTCAAACCTGCGAGTCCTCTCGGGGCGAGGGTTTGGTATTCCATTGATCTCGTGTTCGCTTATTCATCCAGCAGTTCAGTTATGTGTAGTTGTTCTTGTATTCCAGTTCATAGTCACCTGTCAGTATCCACTTGTCGTTAGTCACTTGTCAGCAGTTTGGTCGTAGTCTCTTGCCATGTTAAGTGTCGTTCCTTGTTTATATTATCATGCATGATTAAACTGCTAGATAGGCATATTTATATGTATCTTGCTATGTCCTCTAAGGACCTGATGATCTCTTCAGGTCTAGCGATTGCAAGAAGTTATTTAGCAGTTCTGGATGGTGGAGGTTTATGACACTTGTGGGTTTCAGATGATTACGATGTTGCTTGCGAGAATCAGGTATTTGGTAGTGATATTACATTGTTATCCTCTCGTGCTTCCTTTCATTATCATGGTATATCCTATTTATTGATTATGTTTGTAGACTCTTGTTATATTCTTTGGAGTCTTATCGAACATTTAGGCTAGTAGGCTGCAGACCACGACCCATAGTGTTCATTCATGTTTCGTACACTTATTGTGGATTTGAGATATAGATTTGTTTTGCCATGATTTGGCAGTATACCATAGCCTTGACAGCATTTTCGTATTCGAGAGCGGCTGGAGTTCGCTCGATACGTAGCTGGCTTGCTTACGTACTTGCATCCGAAAAGCGGGTACGGGTCATGACACGCAGAGGAGGAGGCGGCCGGGGGTCTCGGCGACACAGCCGGGGGCGGCTGCGCGATGCTCGGCTGGAGGAGTTTGCCTCCGGCGTGCGATTGCCGGAAGACGACACGGCTGGTCTACGCGACGCTGAGACGTACGTGCACAGATCTGCACACGCGGGCTGGCGCCGCGTTGGGCGAGGCAGCGGGTCGCGGCAAGGCGCTGGTGGTGGCTTGATCGGAACCACGAAGGTCGGCTGATCTGGAAGAAGGAGGCGCTAGGGCACTGGTCGAGGGGGCTGCGGTCGAGGCCGGGCGGAAGATGCGGCGGACAGGTGAGGGTTCTTATTTGGTGGTTTTAGGTTTCTAATGGTGACGGTGGTGGTCGAATCGGTGGTGGTGGTGGTTGTGTCGCTCTGGTATGGGGATTGTTGTGGGATGGAAGGTGATGGTGGTGTATGGCTGGGTTCTGGCCGGATCTGCGGTTAGTAGTGGCCCGAAAATATGTGGTGGTGTCTATGGCTGCGGCAGCGCTGGCCTGGTGTCGTCGTGGCAGTGGTGAAGGTGATGATAACTATGGCGGTGGTGATACCTAGAGACCGGGACCTGGTGGCCGAAAATAGCATCGACGGAGGTGACGCTGGTGGTGGAGTTGTCTGTAGTGGTGGTGGCGATGACAGAGACGGGGCAGTTTTGGTGATGATGATGATTGCGATGGGGTTGGCAGTGAGGGGGTGAACAGCAGGGATGGCGTGGGCTATTATTGATCGTTGGAGGCCAGGGAAAGATGGCGGCGGTATCGGGGATGACAAGGAGGGGAGCGGCAGGGTTAGGTTTAGGATTGAGTCGTCGTGTCGGGAGTGTCCGACACGGCTGGTTGGACGTCTGGGGTTGTCGGATGGGACAAAATTATTGTGTATTTGTATTGGGGAAAATATAGTAGATGGGAGGCACGGACACGATGCACAATGGGGTAGAAATTTGGTGTTGTGGAGTTTGATGGAAAAAGGAGCATCTCCTTATATAGGGGGTGGGGGCTCCAATTGGATATAGCTTGGGATGGATTAAATCTCCAAGTAGATATCCCAAAATTAAATTCGAAACCATCTCAATCCCATCTAAAGCCGATATAGATAAACATATTTACTTAAAGGCTATTTAAAATAAATTAAAATCACCATTCAAATATGTATATAAAAATATCTTTTTCCAACTAATAAATATTAGTATTAAATTAATTTCGAAAAATAGAATTATATATATAAATTTAAATTTATGTATCTTGTATGAAATGAATCTTTGCATAAAACCTTGTTTTCAAAATTACTATTTATATAACTTTTTATGATGTAAAATAAAGAATTGAAAATTCCAATATGACGCATTTTACAACTTTACGAAATTAAAATATTTATTATTTATTATTTTAAAAAAACCATGCTTCTAAATAAAAATATTTTTACAAAAATATGTACCTCGCACATATTCGCACTCGACGAGCCATACGAAAATACAAGCTCATACGCGACGTTCAGTACGACAAATTCGTACGCGACGTACAATACGACTATGCGACGTACAAATACAAAGTAAAAATTAATACCGAATTTAAATAAAAAAATTGTAATAGAAATTTAGGGGAGTTTACATCTTACCCAACTTAAAAGAATTTTGTCCTCGAAATTTAGGAGTAATTAGGGTAGGTAGGGCGAAGGGGATGGAAAGAGTTTATTCGATTAGATTTACGAAATCTTCTTGGGACGAGAATGCAAACAAAATATTCGACGAGGAGGCGAGCGACATTTCAATGGCAATATGTCATTTGATCGACTAGAACAGAATTTTTTTTCCGATGGTTTCAGTTTAGATTACGATCATGTATATGACAACCAATCAATGACTAAGCTCGATCAACCCTAACATCAACCTTAAAAAGTGGCAACCTCATAAGTAGGTAATAAACTCCTTAATCCTTTGATATCATCAATATTCATGTAATCTCTCTTATCATAAATCGTTCTTTCCAAAAATTACTTTCGTTCCATGTCCCTTTAAAAATTTAACAAAACAAATATGATTATAGATGTACTCTAACTTCCTCTATCTCGTCCTAGAATTTCAAATATTCTGAAATTTTGAATTCCATAATCTCCATTATACTAGCTCACTTATATATATATATCTTTCCAAGTTATAATTTTCTCTAAAATTAAAATTCCAAAACCTTCAACCAATTTGGCCCAAGTAAAAGTTAAAATCTTCTTACTACAAATTTGTATTTATTGGTCAATGTACAACGCATCCATAGGTACCAAAATAAAAGTCCGTCTTTAATGTTCGATAAATCTCGAAAACTAACAATATACCTTCATAACTCAATCTTCTATCATCACAATTGAAAATTTCCTAAAATATTTATTAGTTTCTCTCGAAAATTTGAATTCAACAATCTCATCTTTTTGATGGTAGAAATGAAACTCATCTTAATTTCATATTCATAATCATCTTAGAACTTAATTCTCCATTCATCAAAAATGTAAAGGTTTCTTTCTTCAATAATTGGTTATCCTTGAAAACTAATATCATCATAACACTATATGTTATCGAAGGCAACGTCAACATTGTCTTTATCAAAAATTTGCATCCATAAATTTAATATATAAATTTGGTTCTTAAACCACCAACACCTTAGAAGATTCTTCACTCGATATTTAGTTACCTCAAAACAAATTTTGAAATTCGAAAAGTATTTACCCTTGAGTGTTTTATCAAAACACAATATAACATTCCTTACTTCATCTATTTGGATTTATTGCACAATTATTTTAACCATTATGTCGTTAATCTCTTCTATGGGGTTTTCTAATCTGGTTCCTTTATAACAGAAAGGTGTCATGATCAAATTTCATATTCGCACAAGGAAATCACACAAGGAACATAGTTGCATAACCACGGAGGAAACATAGTGAATATGAGCGAAGTAATTTAATTGGAAGGGAGAGAAGTAAGGGTTGTTGATATTGCAAAAAAATGTTATGCATCCAAGTAAATTAAAAATAAAGGGCAATGGTTAAGCGATCAAGATAAAACACAAGATTAAGCATTTAAGGAATTACGTAGATCACAATCATGTATTGGGTTGAAAAATTGAGTCGTAGTTGAGTCCCTATCTGAAGTTAGAAAGGACAATGTTATCATGGTAGGGTTTATAGCTAGCCATTTTGACAAAAAAGTCGCGTTATAAAAATAGAGTATAAGGGAACGTGTTTTAGTGGGACATGATATACCTACATGAAGGTGAGCTCGTCTAGGTCTTGCATGTGAAATTGGTTGGAAGGTAACAGTTGGTCTTGTGCTCCAAATATTGATGTCACGGTCGGGGACACAAAATGATCTAAATGGAAAGTGGGTTTCCATGAGGTAATGATCAACACACAAAAAATAGAAGGATTAAGTTAAAACACGAAACAACGATAATTAAAGAATCTAGTAAAATAAGTTAGGGACAAGGTTTCTAGAGAGAAAATAGTCTCATAGATAAGGGTATGGTCAAGGAAATGATTCTAATTATTTCTAAGTGTCAACAATTAGACTGTCACGAATAAAGGTCTAGAAAGTCGAGTATGTCAAGATAAAGATATAGTTATACAGTTTGGTCAATGACTAACTATACTTGTGTATATGCCACATCTTAATCATATGTGGTATGGCAACTTAATATTGAATATTTGTAACTCATTAGGGTGACCTTGGTTGCTTCTTGATCCTCTACTAATATATGATCTAATCTAAATTTCAAGTTCCTCAAAAGTTTTTCAATAAGATTCTCAAGATGCTCCATCAATTTCTAATCATCTAAGACTGTTAAATTTAATCAAAATTTAAATCTCTAGTCAACCTCAAAATAACCCTTGTATATCGCAAATTGAATATACCCTTTTTTTCTATCCTATAGAATCTATTGGTCCTTTCGTGATCTCCCAACAATCTTAAATTAACCTTTATCATAACACCAATAAATTGTTCCCCAAAGTTTTTAATGTTATCAATCCAACTTTAACTCAAAATAATCTTATTAACCAATCATCAAATATAAATTTGAAATTTGAAATTTCTTTCAATCGATTTCATATCTTCCAAAATATTTTAACCAAAATTTTACTATCATCCTTCAAACTCAAAATTTAAATAAACTTGTAAATCGTACCACTAAATTTAAAAATCTTAAGCTATTTTTTTATATCGATTTCATACTCAAATAAATCGTAACTATTTCACAAAAATTAATATTTTGTTTTCTCAATTTATCAATCCTTTGATAGTATCAAAATAAAATCCATCTCTACTACCCAACTTAGAATTTACTAACCCTTAAGATCATACTTCAAGGAAAATAAATGCCTTTATAGCTCAAATAAAACCTCAATGCATATTAATTGTTAATGTAACCTTCTAGCCATGTGTTCAACCTATGGGCATATACCAGGGTAGTCATCTTACTAAGCACGAAACTAAGAATTTACGGTAGAAGGAGTCAAGCAAGATGCAAATCAAGGAGGTCGAACGAGAGTTCGAAATTTGAAGTCAAGAAAGGATGTCAAGTAGGTGGATGAGATTCTAGACTCTAATCCTATATGGCAGGCCCGTTCGGTACAGTCATATAACTAAAACGGCAAACTAGACCTGTATGGGCCACTAGAAAAACATGTAACGCCCCAGTCCCAAAATACTTAGGGCTAGGTACGTATCCATGTCAGCTGTATACATACGAAGTATGCTCCAATGTATGGAAACTTGTATGTATACATAAGCTGTAAAATACAGTAATCCAAGACTAAATCTCATCCACGAAGATAAATAATGATATAAAAGCAACATTGAATTTGTCCTGTATACAATCGTCGGGCGGAGACAAATCCACTACCAACTAATTTAAATAAGGAATAATTATACAAAGAAAATGATTTGGTCGAGCGAAGGAGATGACGATCCAAAGGCAACATCTCGAAGGATTAGAGCGCAAGTTATGGCCTTAGCTAGAGCACCTGTGTCACGACCCGCTCCCGAATAATCGGACACGAGTCGGACACGCCCAGACTTCATCGTTGGTGAAGTAAGCTGTACCAATCTAGGGAAATCTAACCAGATAAACAAGAATAAGTACGAAATCATAGCATCTATAAATGAATCCCAAATCCAGATACATGTCTCAAAGTTATTACATTTCCAGCAAAATGAAAAGTAAAGTCTGATAGTCTCAATACAAGGAAATATAGACTACTAAAAGGGGTAAAGTGCTAGGCTTCCTCAGCCTCTAAGTCAAGAGCAACTCCAGATGGCTCTACGGCATCTACCGGCTCTCGACCATAAAATGTATCACACAGAGCCTCCATCTCACCTGCAACATATCCTAGTCAGGAGCGGAGCAAAGTACAGTTCTAGGTAATGAACAAGAACATCATGATATTAAAAATAAGTACAGGAGAACATGAATAGGAAATACAGGAAATGAACATGAAAGTACAGGAATGAAAGTACAGGAAGTAAAGTACATGAATGTAAAGTACAGGAATGTAACTATAATCCTGAAGTACAAGACATGACAAGTGCACCATGTTTGAAATACAACTAGCCTATGTGACCGGCTAAGGGGAGTACATGAATATCGGTACGGCTTAGGGCCCGCGTGCACGATGCGAGGCCTAAGCTATCTACATGAATATAGTAACCGGGGTTTGGTCACATAGCTAGTGTATTTTTTTGCCCGACACAAGTAAATACAAGAACAGAAAATACAAGGGTACAAGATATCGTGTCATGACGTGTCACAAGAAAGGTACAAGATATGTAAATGTAATAAAACCATAGAATAGTGCTTGCCTTGCTCTGGGTGATCAAAAGTGGATAGTAAAGCTGAATGTCCTCCTAATTTTAATACAAGTTGGTTAGAGTTAATGTATCAATGCTAAATCTATTTCTCTTAGAGGTTTAACTAATAGATTCATTAGCTGCCACTTATAAGATTATCAATATTTAAGATGATTTAAGGATAAGGAGATAGTTTACTAAATGATTTTTAAACGTATTTGTCTAACACAATACTACTACTGAATATTGCTTAAATTATTTCTTTAAGCTATAAAGTAACAGCATAATTCTCTAGGTATTTACGTAACATCACAAGAAAAGATACTACCACAATGGAGATCAATTGATAATGTCCATAATTACTTATGGGTTCAATCCACATCTTCTGAACACTATTTAACACTTAACCTCTAGTTAATCTTGCTCCTGTATATTAATACCAAATCAGACCCCACTCCTTTCAAGAACACAACCTCATAACTAAATTTAAAGAGACTCATCAATTCAGACACATTCAAATTTGAAACATGCACCTGCACATAATCAAAGAAAACAGAATTCGTTCAAATACAGCCGAATTCTGGCTTTGTATGCCATTGCTAAACCACATATAAACTTTTCAAGGATTCCACAAAATTCCCAACTCACATAGCTAGCTTAACTTAAAACACCCAATAATAGTATTTATCAATGGCTAGGTTAGATTTGAATCCCTCTACTGTCAGACCCCAAACAACAGAAATTCTCAATAAAATCTCATCAACATCAAAAATTTATATAGAACTCTACACAAATATAAAAATCAAATGATTAAATCTACAACCAAATCAAATAGTAAAATATGAATCAAATGCTTGCTAAACCGAACTCTGCCCCTGGTAAGATTTCAGTTCCAGTCGACTACATCAACACAAGTCCATCAAGTTGGTCATGTACACGAATACTACACAAATAAATGCAGAGCCTCGGACACGATCCAAGCCAAGTAAGAACGGACACGAACCCTCAACAATCGTCAGGAACGCAAAGTTGAACACAAGCAACACGAACATTAGCACAACACTGCTATGGACACGAGCAAAACTGGACTCGGTAGCATCGTGGATACGTACACAAGATACGAACAAGAATCTTCACTCCCACGACCCGACCCGACCCCAACTCTGACTAAACAACCAAAGCACAAATCATAAAATTAATAACAGAGGAAGGACGGAGATTTACCTAAATTGAAGAATCAGTCGCAAAACAAGGACACGACCAAAGATCTCGAACACACAACTCCTGAATTCCAAATAATTTACTGCAGTAATCACCAAACACAACCGAGCAACCATATAAAGAGATTTAAGACACTGAATCTACTTCAAATATTTTGTAAGAATTTGTCAAGATCAGGAATCAATAAGGGTTGAGTCGACACTTACCAGTAGAGAGATTTCTCCCTGTTCCCCATGCTCGATCTGATCAACCGACGAACTCAAACCCGCTGATTAACTAAACAGGACAAACAGATCAGACTCTGCACACAAAGAAATTGATCTTCACAGAATACGATAGGATCACGATCCACTCACCGTCGTCGTGACGAACTCGTGATGAGGACTCGGTGATGATCTGTCGATATCATCGAGAAATCTTGCCTCGGAGGACCCGGGTCAGATCTGGCCAGGATCTCACCATCGTGAGATCAGAGAAGTTCGGAAGGAAAAATGACTTCTCTCAAAAGATATGAGTCGGACTCACCTCGCCGTCGTTGATCTGGAAAGACAACCGTCGGAGAAGCGATCGTGTGCCACAGAGGAAGAAGTTCACCTGAGATTCGCCTATACGTCGACACGGAGTGAACTGATGGAGAAGGAGTCGGTCTGCAGACGTTGTCGCCGAGGAAGGGTGGCGCTGCTGTCGGGGAGTAGCGCTAGCTGTCGATGTTCGGTGAGATATCGGTCGCCATGGCCAGCTCCATCGCCGTCGATGAGTAAATTAGGTTAGAGTCCAACGGAATTTGGGGAAAGGAAATAGAGAGATAGGAAGAGTGAATGACTGTGATGTCAATTAATAGAGTATAAGTAAGAAATGTAAATTTTACACATAGGCCCCTCCACCAAATGGAAGTTTTATAATCTAACCCTTCCCCTTTTCAGTATTTACACAAACAATCCTAAAATTTTGTTAGAGAGGTAGTTACAAGTTGTTAGGGAGTGGGGGCCACTCCAATAAATTTAAAAAATTAGTTCTTTGCCAAAAATCAAATCTCCCTCCAAAATTACTCATGAAATATTTATTCAAAAATATTTAATCCAGAATTATTATTATTATTCGAAATAGTTTAAATCAAACTTATTAATATTTAGTAAACTAAAATATTTTTCAAAAATAGGAAGGTGGAGTTACAAATCTCTCCCCCTTAAAATAATTTCGTCCTCGAAATTCGAGAGACAACAAAACAAAATCACAATTAATTATTTTAACACAATTTATTTGTTGAATTTAAGATTTTTGAAAACCAGAATACAATCAAGCAAACAAACTAGGATAGCGCTCCCGCATCTCGTCCTCGCGCTCCCATGTGGACTCTCCCGGAGAGTGGTGTTTCCACATGACTCGGATAAGCGGTATAGTCTATTCTAAAGTTGCTTCTCCCTCCGATCAAGGATCTCCACTGGCTGCTCCTCGTAGGTCAAGCTCGGACCCACCTCTAGCTCTGAGTAGTCCACCACATGGCTCAGATCTGGAATATAGCATCGAAGCTGGGACACGTGGAAGTCGTCATGTACTCCCTCCAAGCTGGCTAGAAGCGCTAGTCGATATGCCACCTCGCTAATCCGCACAGTCACATCGAAAGGCTCGATGTACCTCAGACTGAGCTTTTCGTCTTTGCCAAAATGAATGACGCCTCTAGTCGGCGAGATCTTCAAGAACACTCTATCCCCAACTACGAACTCCAGTGGCCGTCTGCTGCTGTCCGCCCAGTGCTTCTGCCGATCCTGTGCAACTCTGAGACGCTCTCTGATCAGTCTGACCTTCTCAGCCGAATCTACCACCATCTCTGGCCCAAGTAAAGTCCTCTCGCCAACGTCATCCCAAGATAAGGGTGTACGACATCTCCGCCCATATAGTGCCTCGAATGGGGTCATTTTGATGCTAGCCTGATAACTATTGTTATAGGCAAACTCCACAAGATGCAAGTGATCCTCCCACGAACCGCCGAAGTCGAGTGAGCAAACTTGCAACATGTTCTCCAATGTCTGAATGGTCCTCTCGGACTGCCCGTCCGTTTATGGATGATAGGCGGTGCTGAACTTCAACTGTGAACCCAAGCTCAGCTGTAGACTCCTCCAGAAGTGTGATGTGAAGAGGATGTCCCTATCTGAGACGATACTCGCTGGCACTCCATGAATTCGCATGATCTGACGCATATAGAGGTCTACAAGCTTCTCGATCGATAGTCCTACCATGAATGGAATGGAGTGAGCGGATTTTGTTAGTCTGTCCACGATAACCCGAATAGCATCCTTGCCACCGGGCGTACACGTTAAACCAGAGACGAAGTCCATGGTGATGTGTTCCCACTTCTATTCCGGAATAGGTAAAAGCTGGAGTAGTCCTGCTGGTCTCTGGCGCTCTGCTTTGACTTGCTGGCACACAAGGTATCTGGAAACGAATCTGGCAACCTCTCATTTCATCCCATACCACCAAATATACTCTCGCAGATCCTTATACATCTTGGTAGATCCAGGATGAATAGAATACTGCGACTGGTGGACTTCCTGCATAACCTCTTCCTGCAAATCCTTGGGCACACACAACTGGTTTCCGTGCCTCAGGGATCCATCATCTGCAATAGTGAAGTCGTCGAGCAATCCTGCCTCTGCCTGGACTCTGAAACATCGGAGTCCCTCATTAAAAAACTGGGCCTCCTTGATCTTCTCTATTAGTCCTGACTGTATCTGCATGTGCATCAGCTGTCCTCCAACTCCTGGAAGAACAATCTCAATCCCCAGACTCTCGAGATCATCTAGAAGATGCCGGTCCATGGTGAGAAACATAGCAACAGGATATCGACTAAAAGCATCTGCTACCATATTTGTCTTCCCAGGATGGTATTGCAGATTGATGTCGAAATCCTTCATGAGTTCCAGCCATCTGCGCTGTCTCATATTCATCTCCTTCTGAGTGAAAACATACTTCAGGCTTTTGTGGTCCATGAAGATGTCCACTTACTCTCTATACAAATACTGCTTCCATAATTTCAAGGCAAAAATGACTGCTGCAAGCTCCAATCATGTTTAGGGTAATTCTTCTCATGAGGTCTCAACTGTCTAGAAGCATAAGCAATGACCCTCTTGTTCTACTCCAGTACACATCCCAAGCTTTTCCCTGATGCATCGCTGTAGATGACGAACCCTCCAGATCCTTATGACAAAGCTAAAACTGGCACTGTAGTGAGTCTTCTCTTCAATTCTTCAAATGCTGACTGGCAGACGATGCTCCAAATGAACTCCTCGTCCTTCCGCGTAAGCTTGGTCATTGGCTCTGCTATCCTGGCAAAATTCTTCACGAACTTTCGGTAGTATCCTGCTAGCCCCAGGAAACTACGAATCTCTGCTACTGACTTGGGAGGTGCCCATGCTTCCACTACTTCAATCTTCTTGGGATCCACAGAAATCCCCTCTCCAGTCACCACATGCCCCAAGAACTCCACTTTGTCCAAGAAAAACTCACACTTCGAGAGTTTCCCGTACAGCTTCTCCTTCCGCAAAATCTCCAACACAATCCGCAGGTGCTCTACATGCTCCTCCTCGATCATCGAATATATCTGAATGTCGTCAATGAAAACTACGACAAACTTGTCCAAATACTTGTGTAAAACCTTATTCATCAAGTTCATAAACATCGCTGGGGCATTGGTGAGTCCGAACGACATCACCAAAAACTCATACTGGCCGTAGCGGGTATTGAAAGCTGTCATCGGAATATCCTGCTCCCGAACCTTCATCTGATGGTATCCCGACCGAAGATCAATCTTGGAAAAGACCTTCACTCCACTAAGCTGGTCAAACAGCTCATCAATCCGCAGCAACGGGTATTTATTCTTGATGGTGATGTTATTGAGTGTACGGTAATCGATACACATCCTCACAGTCCCATCCTTCGTGGGCACGAAGAATATTGATGCTCCCCAGGATGAAGCACTGGACCGAATAAAACCCTTGCCTTCCAACTCATCAATCTGAGCCTTCAACTCTGCAGCTTTCTTCGGGTTTATCTTGTAGCAATGCTGGGACTTCGGTGCTGATCCGGGCACTAGGTCGATGCTGAACTCTACATCTCGATCTGGCGGCAATCCTGGCAACTCCTCGGGAAAGACGTCAAGAAACTCTACAATCAGTGGGTATGGCAACTCCTGGTCTTCTGCAACTGCTCCTGTAACGCCCCAGTCCCAAAATACGTAGGACTAGGAATGTAGATATGCCAGCTGTATACATACGAAGTACAAGAGCCTTGTATGTATACATAAGCTATAAAATATAGTAAACCACAACTAACTAATCTCATCCACAAAATAAGGGAATAAAAGATATCATAATGAATTATTTTGTTATAATGTGTTGGGTGGAGACACATCCACTACCAACCAAAAATAAAAGAAAAGAATACATGATATATAAAAGGACTAAGTGGAAGTAGCAGGGAGAAACCAAGTCATGTCATGTTCGAATAAATGGAGAAGACCACGATCCCGGATAGGATACCTGCGAAAGACATGAACACACACCTGGGGAATGACCAGGTCCTCAGAGGGACGTAACAAGATACAAGAAGAACAAGCTAATATGAACTGTCAAAATAATAATAATATGCAAGACTCTCCTAGACACCAATATGCAAAAGGAATGCTAACCATCTTTTGTGCAATTTAGAGGACAACTTTCAAGCGCATGGGTGGGATTTAGGCTACATGTACGTAACTGACATCTAGTCATCTGTATCCGTCTGTAATGTCCAAAACGTCAGAGGGCATCTGCAAATATAAATCGCCACAGTTCCATCCAGAGACTGTGGTTTACCTGTTTGGCTTCCCGTACGCACTAGCGACTGTCCTCCCCCAAGATTTCCCACACTGTTCAAGTCATGTCCATAACCTGTCATGTTTTATAACTGCTTGAATCTCTATACCCTAGTCATAGCAGTTACGAACAACTACCGTCACACGACTTTAGAGATGGCAGTCCATAAGTCCTGCCCCTAGCAAAATATCTCAAACCGTGTAGTATGAGTGTCATGGCCCAAGGAGATATAAGGATATCCCCCAACAAGAAGGTAGTCCGCTAAAACTAAGTTAACATGCATAAAATAAAGTAACAACTAATAAAGTCGCTTGCACCCAAGTATGGCGTGGACGCGCAGTTTATAACAATTAAAAATAACAAATATGAAACAAAGTAAATAATGCAAAAAATAAATAATATGACAGTTAATGAGCAAGGTATACATGCCTGGTAGGATCGTCTGGTGTGCTGCAATGATCAAGGTAGCACAAATACGACTTCGGTATACAACTACGCAAGACGGCTTCCGATGGTTGCACGGACTATTCTATTGGGTCCAGAATGGTCAAGTTAGCTAGGGGCGATCGGAAGACGTACAGAATTTGGCGAGAGAATGGGAGAAAGGAGTTTACTCATGGACATGAGGATGATCAAAGAAAATTTGATAAAGAATATATATATGATTTTTAGAAAACCATTTATAATCCTTAAAACTATATTTTATGATCCTGAAATATTTATAAGTAATAAAAATCATTTTTAGGTCAAAAACTATAATTACTCAGTTAAAATATTTTATATAATACTTGAAAATATTTATGACTTCCAGAGCCTATTAGACGTAGGTCCCAAGCCCATTGCCACGTTTTTATTACAAAGTAGTTTTTAAAAAAATACATACAAGTATTTATTATATGTATTTATAAAAATACATTACCTTACAATAAAAAAATATATACATAAGAACTAGGATAAAATATTACTTAATTAATACTGTATAATACAAAATATAATAATGTATAACACTTTTTAATACAAAATAATACAAAATATGATACTGTATAATACTTTATATGGGTAAACACCATAGGCAAAAGCAAAAGGAACCAGAAAATAAAATAAATAAATAAGGTAAAGTAACTAAACAGACAGCTGTTACAATTGCACATCTTTCAAATTAAAAAATAGCAATAATAATAATAATAATAATAATAATAATAATAATAATAATAATAATAATATTTTATTAGGTAAAATATCTAATATTTTATTAGGTAAAATATCTGTATCTCTTTTCAAAAAATAAAAAAATAAAAAAACAAGAAAAAAACAAAATATAAAATTTCTTCTCATCAAAAGAGGAGAGAGAGGGTCTAAAGGGAGAGAGAAAAAAAAATCGGAGGGGAGAGAGAGAAAGGAGAGAGATGGAGAAGGGGACGAGAGGGAGCGGCGGAGGTGAAGATCGAGGGGGAGAGAAGCGACGCTGGTCTGGGAGGTCGGGAAAGAGGCTCCGCCGGCGGCGGTCAGGGCTCGACAGAGATGGGGGCGACGCCCGTGTACGGAGGACGTGGAGGACCGGAAGAGTTGGAGGAATGCGAGATTGGAGTTTTCGCGCGGTCGGGGAGATGCAAGCGACGGCGGAAGAGGAGGACTTCGCCGGAAGAGCTTCAACGGGGCTGAGGAAGGCAGGTGCACGCGTCGGCGTAGTCGACGCGGTGGCGGTTGGGTGATGGGGGACGGGGCACGGCTGGAGCGCTCGCCAGAGTGGTGGCGGCTCTGCTCGAGGAAGACAACGGATCGAGGTCCGCCACGATCGACGAATCGGGGCTTGCGGCAGCGCACGCGGAGGTATGTGGCTGTGATGGTGGTGTTTCTTTAGTTTTTGGGGGTTTGCTGGGGTCGGGTTTTCGGTAGTGTTGGCGGTGGTGACGGGATCGGGAATCAGGTGATGGCGGTGGTTGTAGACGGGCATGGTGGTTGTGGTAGTCGTAAGATGGTGTCAGGGGCGGGGTGACAAGGGTAACCGCGGAGGTGTGGTGGTGTTGGTAATGATGGCGAAGATGGTGGCGGTGGTGCTGGTAAATAGGGACGGTGATGATGTGGTTCGTTGGGGCTGTGGCCGTACAGTCAAGTGTCGACGGGGTCGGGTGATGGGGGTGGCGGTGGTCCTCTGGTTTGGTGGTGACGATGAAGCCTGTGATGGGGACCAGGATGACGATGACGATGGTATGGGTAGTGGTAGTTGGATTCTGATGGTGTTAATGGAGGGGTTGCCGGCGGAAGGGTGGCTGGTTGTTGGAAGGCTGGCCACGGCGGTGGTGCCGGGGCAGGGGCGATGGTGGTTTTGGCTGAGGCTGGTCGGTTGGGTGTTTGGCGTGGGGTTCGGGATGTGTCGGGTTGTCCGACACCAGCTTTGTTGGTGTCCTACGAGATAGGAGGGTTGTGATGGATTGTGCCCGGGGTTGTCGGGCACAGGGGTGGATAATTGTATATGTAAAAGAAAATATATAATGGAGGAAGGGGACACCGACACGATGCACGGACTTGGTAGGAAAATTTGTTGTGGAATTTATGGGAGAAAGGAGCAAGGAGTCTCTCCTTATATAGAAGGTGGAGACTTCTATTAGATAAGGAGTAGGAGGATTTTAAATTCCCATTAGATAATTACATATCGATTTAAAATAAATTTATCGAATCCAAATCAATCTAGATAAAACTTATTTTTAATTTAAAGTTATTTTAAAATAAAGCCAATATAATCTTTTCCAATTTAGATCATCATAATTAATTAAATTAAACAATTTCCAAAATAACTTTTTATAAATAATAAAAATATATTAATAAATAATTTTGAAATTCACAATAAACTTTAAATATTTGGAATACATTTTTATAAATAAACAAAACAATTAGTTTTCAAAAAATATCAAAGTGGACAATGAAATAAATTTCATGTCACTCGCACACAATAGTCTATTTTGACATAAAGCAATAGTTTTTCTAAATTATCACTTATATTTGTATCATAAAATAAAATTGCCTTCTTTATAAAAAAATAAAAAAATAAAGGTTTGGCAATCTCGACGCGACACAATAAATAAAAATAAAATACATATTCTACGAAGAATTCTTTTAATAAAATATTTGTATATAAAAATATATACCATCTCGCAATTTTGCACGCTACGTACAAATACGAAAATGTGAACTTGTACACGACGTACAATTACGAAAAAAATCGATACCAAATTTATTTTTAAAAAAATTCGTAGTAAAATTTTAGGGGGTTTACATCCTACCCAACTTACAAGAATTTCGTCCTCAAAATTAAAAATGATTAGGTGGGTTGAGAAGGTACAAGGGTATATCGATACGATCAAATCATGGACGTCGTTTAACACAATGTTGTATTTAGAAAGTCGTGATTTTTGGTAACGACGAAAATAAATCATGGATATGGAGGGTTGCTAGTTAAGGTAATGAAATCATGATAACATGAATTGAGTAGATCAAGAGAAATAAATTTTGGAGTTTTTAGGAGAGGTAGTTCCTTGGAAGCAAATTGTATGGAGGACGTCTAGGTTGAGGGCATGAAAATAGGAGAACAATTGGAATTATTCAAATGATTAGGAGGTCACGATAGTAGGTTTAGGATGGAGGAAAAGACGAGTAGTTTAAGACAAGGATTTAGTCACATTGAGCAGTAAGGGTCGTAAGTGATAGGTCAGCTAGAGGAAAATTTTAGTACAAGCGCCCTCGTCCTTCTAAAATAGGTGAAGGGCGAAAGCAATATAGATTTTGAAGAAGATATAATCGAATGCGATTACGTGGTTCTAAGACAACTGAATAATTCAAAAAGAATTGCCAAGGCAGTCGCAGACGAGAATCTAGAGGCAAGTCTAATTATGTCTCCATCCACGTAGAACGATAGATAAAAATAAACCAAAGTGCACTGGGTTGATCAGACCATTATGCACCGGTTCTGAGTAGACAATATGTTAGTGGGTGCGCACCCAATAAAACATGTCATGATCAAGCTCGATAAAGAAATAAGCTTGCAAAACTTAGGCTAATTTAGCAGCATAATATAGTCAAAATATAAATAGGGGGATAATGATGAAAGAATTTAAATAGTCCAAGATCCTTAAAATCTAAGTCTCGCCCGAAGCTTGGACTTATGCATTCATCCTAGTTTCCTTGTATATGGCTTGGTTGGCTAGATGGGTTAGGGTCCTTTAATTTCTACAGTCTAAGTAAACTTATTGATATAAGTCACAAGGACAAAGGAGTGTTAGGTCGTGGGATATTCTACCCAACTTACAAAAGTTAAACTAATGGTGTTTTGGGACAAAAGAAACATGTCTAACTAGTAGGGGTCACCTTCCTAACCTCTAGCAAGAACGAAGGAGAGATAAGAATAATGATAGGGAATCAAGCAAGATGCAAATCGATGGGTCAAGCGACAGTTTGAAAATAGAATCGGAGAAAGAGGTCAAGTATGTGGATGAGATCCTATACTCTAATCCTATACGCAGGCTTGCTTGGTACGATAAAGTAACCAAACAATTTAAACTCGACCTGCATGGGCCACTACAAAAACATGTAATGTGCCAGTCCCAAAATACGTAGGACTAGGAACGTAGACATGCCAGTTGTATACATACGAAGTACAGGGGCCTTGTATGTATACATAAGCTGTAAAATGTAGTAAACCACAACTAACTAATCTCATCCACAAAATAAGGAAATAAAAGATATCATATAATAAATTGTTTTGGTACAATGTGTTGGGTGGAGACACATCCACTACCAACCAAAAATGAAAAGAAATAATATATGATATATAAAAGGACTAAGTGGAAGTAGCAGGGAGGAACCAAGTCACGTCATCTTCGAATAAATGGAGAAGACCACGATCCCGGCTAGGATACCTGCGGAAGACATGAACACACACCTGGAGAATAACCAGGTCCTCAGAGGGACGTAACAAGATACAGAAAGAACAAGCTAATATGAACTATCAAAATAATAATAATATGTAAGACTCTCCTAAACACCAATATGCAAAAGGGAATGCTAATCATGTATTGTGCAATTTAGAGGACAACTTTTATGCGCATGGGTGAGATTTAGGCTACATGTACGTAACTGGCATCCAGTCATCTGTATCCGTCCGTAACGTCCAAAACGTCAGAGGGCATCTACAAATATAAATCGCCATAGTTCCATCCGAAGACTGTGGTTTACCTGTTTGGCTTCCCATATGTACTAGCGACTGTCCTCCCCCAAGATTTCCTACACTGTTTAAGTCATGTCCATAACCTGTCCAGTTTTGTAACTGCTTGAGTCTCTATACCCTAGCCATATTAGTTACGAACAACTACCGTCGCACGACTTTAGAGATGGCCAGTCCATAAGTCGTGTCCCTAGCAAAATGTCTCAAACTATGTAATGTGAGTGTCATAGCCCAAGAAGATATAAGGATATCCCCTAACAAGAAGGTAATCCGCTAAAACTAAGTTAACATGCATAAAATAAAGTAACGACTAATAAAGTCGCTTGCACCCAAGTATGGCTTGGACGTGCAGTTTATAACAATTAAAAATAACAAATATGAAACAAAGTAAATAATGCAAAAAATAAATAATATGACAGTTAATTAACAAGGTATACTTGCCTGGTAGGATCGTCTGGTGTGCTGCAATGATCAAGGTAGCACAAATACGACTTCGGTGTATAACTACGCAAGACGGCTTCTGATGGTGCACGGACTGTTCTATTGGGTCCAGAATGGTCAAGTTAGCTAGGGTCGATAAAAGGATGTACAGAATTTGGCGAGAGAATAGGAGAAAGGAGTTTACTCATGGACATGAGGATGATCAAAGAAAATTTGATAAAGAATATATATTTGATTTTTAGAAAACCATTTATAATCCTTAAAACTATATTTTATGATCCTGAAATATTTATAAGTAATAAAAATTATTTTTAGGTCAAAAACTATAATTACTCAGTTAAAATATTTTATATAATACTTGAAAATATTTATGACTTCCAGAGCCTATTAGATGTAGGACCCAAGCCCATTGCCACATTTTTATTACAAAGTAGTTTTTAGAAAAATACATACAAGTATTTATTATATGTATTTATAAAAATATATTACCTTATAATAAAAAAAATACATAATATAGAACTAGGATAAAATATTACTTAATTAATACTGTATAATACAAAATATAATAATGTATAACACTTTTTAATACAAAATAATACAAAATATGATACTGTATAATACTTTATATGGGTAAACACCATAGGCAAAAGCAAAAGGAACCAGGAAATAAAATAAATAAATAAATAAGGTAAAGTAACTGAACACACAGCTGTTACAGCTGTTACAGTTGCACCTCTTTCAAATCAAGAAAAAAATTAACAATAATAATAATAATAATAATAATAATATAATAATAATAATAATAATAATAATAATAATAATAATAATAATAATAATAATAATAATAATAATAATAATGATAATAATTTATTAGGTAAAATATCTGCAGCTCTTTTCAAAAAATAAAAAAAACAAGGAGAAAAAACAAAATATAAAATTTCTCCTCAAAAGAGGAGAGAGGGTCAAAAGGGAGAGAGAAAAAAAAATCGGAGAGGAGAGAGAGAAAGGAGAGAGAGATGGAGAAAGGAGACGAGAGGAAGCGACGGAGATGAAGATCGAGGGGGAGAGAAGCGGCGCTGGTCTGGGAGGTCGGGAAAGAGGCTCCGCCGGTAGCGGTCAGTGCTCGACGGAGATGGGGGCGACGCCCGCGTGCGGAGGAGGTGGAAGGCCGGAGGAGTTGGGGGAAGGCGCGACGGGAGTTTCCGTACGGTCGGAGAGACGCAGGCGGCAGCGGAAGAGGAGGACTTCGTCGGAAGAGCTTCAGCGGGGCGGAGGAAGGCGTCGACGCGACGACGGTTGGGTGATGGGGGACTGGGCACGGCCGGAGCGCTCGCCAGAGAGGTGGTGGCTCTGCTCGAGGAAGACAACGGATCGAGGTCCGCCGCGGTACGCAAATTGGGGCTTGCAACGGCACACGCGGAGGTAGGTGGCTGTGATGGTAGTATTTCTTTTGTTTTTGGGGGTTTGTCGGGGTCGAATTTTCGGTGGGGTTGGTGGTGGTGACGGGATCGGAAATCAGGTGATGGCGGTAGTTGTAGACGGGCATGGTGGTTGTGGTAGTCGTAAGATGGTGTCACGGGCGGGGTGACGAGGGTGACCGCAGAGGTGTGGTGGTGTTGGTGATGATGGCGAAGATGGTGGCGGTGGTGCTGGTAAATAGGGACGGTGATGATGTGGTTCGTTGGGGCTGTGGCCGTACAGTACAGTGTCGACGGGGTCGAGTGACGGGGGTGGCGGTGGTCCTCGATTTTGGTGGTAACGATGAGGCCTGTGATGGGGACCGGGATGACGATGACGATGGTACGGGTGGTGGTGGTTGGATTCAGATAGTGTTGATGGAGGGGTTGCCGGCAGAAGGGTGGCTGGTTGTTGGGAGGCTGGCCACGGCGGTGGTGCCGGGGCAGGGGCGATGGTAGTTTTGGCTGAGGCTGGTCGGTTGGGTGTTTGGCGTGGAGTTCGGGATGTGTCGGGTTGTCCGACATCATCTTTGTTAGTGTCCTACGAGATAGGAGGGTTGTGATGGATTGTGTCCGGGGTTGTCGGGCACAGGGGTGGATAATTGTATATGTAAAAGAAAATATATAATGGAGGAAGGGGACACCGACACGATGCACGGACTTGGTGGGAAAATTTGTTGTGGAATTTATGGAAGAAAGGAGCAAAGAGTCTCTCCTTATATAGGAGGTGGAGACTCCTATTAGATAAGGAGTAGGAGGATTTTAAATCTCCATTAGATAATTACATAATTATTCAAATCGATTTAAAATAAATTTATCGAATCCAAATCAATCTAGATAAAACTTATTTTTAATTTAAAGCTATTTTAAAATAAGGCCAATATAATCTTTTCCAATTTAGATCATCATAATTAATTAAATTAAACAATTTACAAAATAACTTTTTATAAATAACAAAAATATATTAATAAATAATTTCGAAATTCACAATAAACTTTAAATATTTGGAATACATTTTTATAAATAAACAAAACAATTAGTTTTCGAAAAATATCAAAGTGGACAATGAAATAAATTTTATGTCACTCGTACACAATAGTCTATTTTGACATAAAGCAATAGTTTTTCTAAATTATCACTTATATTTGTATCATAAAATAAAATTGCCTTCTTTATAAATAAAAAAAAAGGTTTGGCAATCTCAACGCGACACAATAAATAAAAATAAAATACATATTTTACGAAGAATTCTTTTAATAAAATATTTGTATATAAAAATATATACCATCTCGCAATTTCTTACGCTACGTACAAATACGAAAATGTGAACTTGTACGCGACGTACAATTACGAAAAAAATCGATACCAAATTTATTTTAAAAAAATTTGTAGTAAAATTTTAGGGGGTTTACAGCTCCGAAGTAGACTCCCTCTGGCCTCTCTGCAATCCGTCTACTGATCTCGAATGGTGGAACTCCAGGCGGGATGAAAATCACCTTCCCTTTATGGCAGTCTATTACAGCAAACTGCTCGCTCATCCAGTCGATGCCGAGGACTATATCAAATTTGAGCAATGGCATCACTAGACGTCGAGCCCTAAGCTCCCTCCCAGCTATGGTGATAGGGCAATCTACCATCTCACTAACTGGCACTACCCCTCCTCCTGTCATAATCTGACAGTTCCTCCTAGTAGGCTTAGGTGTGAAGCCGTATCTATGCAGAAACTCATATGATACAAAACTACGTGTGACTCCAGAATCAAACAATATAATGGCAGAAAATGAATGTAAAAGGATAGAACCTGTGATCACATCTAGAACTGCCTCATCCTCCTCAATTGCGGCCATGACTTAAGCACATCCCTACTGTGGTGGTCCCCTCTGCTGCTGGTGCTGTACAAAATGTTGGTGTTGAGTAGGTAAAGCCTGAACCCTCTGTGGTGCAGCTGGTAGAGCTCTGGGTGGTGCAGGTGGTGGTTCTCCAGCTCCTCGAGGTTATCCTGTCAGTCGAGCTGCAGCCTATGGGCAGTCCCTCATCTGGTGTGCGTCTAATCCGCAGAATAAGCAGAGCCCGAGCCTCTTGCGGCACTCGTCGAAGCGGTGTCCTGGCCGGTAACAGAAAGCACAAGTAACTGCCTGCTGCTGTCTCTGAGGTTGATGTGCAGAAGCTCTGGCTGGACGGTGATGCTGCTGTGCCGGCTGCTGTGGCCTCGCCTGAATCTGAGTCTGGGTCCTCTTCGCCGGTGCCTGAAAACTACTGCTACCGATATCCCGATCCCTCTTCAGCTTCGGATCTGCCTCCTTCTCTACAGCCCGAGCAATCTTGAGGATGCTCGCATACGTCATCGCCTGACTAATAGCCACTGCATGCCGCAGTTCTCTGGTGAGGCCCTTCTTGAATCTCTAAGCTCTGTCCTCCGGTGCTCTGACTAGGTTCTCCGTGAACCTGCTGAGTCGAGTAAACTCTGATGTGTACTCCGCCACTGTCATGGTCCTCTGCTACAACGCCTCGAACTGCATCCGAAGCTCATCCCGCTCCACATTGGGGAAAAACGTCTCCTTGAACAGAGTTTTGAAATCTGCCCAAGAGACCTGGGGCTCTGCTAACTGGGGCTCCTCCCGGTACCAAGCTCTGGCAAGGTCAAAAAGTCGCATACTCGTAACCTCCACCTTCAAGTCATCGGGAATCAGTACCAACTTCAGTGTCCGCTCCGCATTCTCCAGCCACTCATCTGCATAAATAATCCCCTCGTGGCCCCAGAAGTCCATCGGACAGAGGTTCTGGTAGTCTCTGGCAGTCCCCGGTCTCGGTGCTGCTGGTGCTGGAGGTACTACTGGTGCTGGTGCTGCCTACTCTCGGGTCCTGAGCGCATCCACGACTGTAGCTCTGAATTGCACGGCCTGGTGGTTCTGGGCCTCCATGTACTGCTGGAACATGGCCATCACCTGAGCGCCGTCAAAAGTCATCGTCGGGGGTAGCTGAGGAAAGATAGGAGGTGGTGTCGGAAGCTGATCTAACGGAACGTCTGGTGCGGACTGTCCCGAGCTGCCTGCAACTTTCGGCTGATCAGCGGTCTTCCTCGTAGCGACCATCCTGCAACAAAAAAAAACTTCGTGATTGATAAAAACCTAACCTACAAGCAAATGTAAATGTTTATATAATATCCATATATACCCGATGTACCCGATTTCCTATGCTGTGATTCAAGTTTCCCTAGTTTAATCAAGTCCCCCAATAGTACACTAATACCTAGGTACTATTAGGATAGACCTGCATGGGCCACCACTAAAAACATGTCACGACCCACTCCCGAATAATCGGACATGAGTCGGACACGCCCAGCCTTCATCGTTAGACACGATGAGTAAGCTGTACCAATCTAGGGAAATCTAACCAGATAAACAGGAATAAGTATGAAATCACAGCATCTATAAACGAATAACAAATCCAGATACATGTCTCAAAGTTATTACATTTCCAGCAAAATGAAAAGTAAAGTCTGATAGTCTCAATACAAGGAAATATAGAATACTAAAGGGGTAAAGTGCTAGCTAGGCTTCCTCAGCCTCTAAGTCAAGAGCAACTCCAGCTGGCTCTACGGCATCTACCGGCTCTCGGCCAAAATGTATCACACAGAGCATCCATCTCACCTGCAACATATCCTAGTCAGGAGCAGAGCAAAGTACAGTTCTAGGTAATGAACAAAAACATCATGATATGGAAAATAAGTACAGGAGAATATGAATAGAAATACAGGAAATGAACATGGAAGTACATAAATGAAAGTACAGGAAGTAAAGTACATGAATGTAAAGTACAGGAATGTAACTATAATCCTGAAGTACAAGACATGACAAGTGCACCATGTTTGAAATACAACTAGCCTATGTGACCGACTAAGGGGAGTACAGGAGCGTGTACAGGAGTACATGAATATCAGTAGGGCTTAGGGCGCGCGTGCACGATGCGAGGCCTAAGCTATCTACATGTATATAGTAACCGGGGTTTGGTCACATAGCTAGTGTATTTTCCCGCCCGACACAAGTAAATACAAGAACAGAAAATACAGGGGTACAAGATATCGTGTCATGACGTGTCACAAGGAAGGTACAAGATATGTAAATGTATAAAAAACTATAGAACAGTACTTGCCTTGCTCCGGGTGATCAAAAGTGGATAGTAAAGCTGAATGTCCTCCTGATTTTAATACAAGTTGGTTAGAGTTAATTTATCAATGCTAAATCTATTTCTCTTAGAGGTTTAACTAATAGATTCATTAGCTGCCACTTATAAGATTATCAATATTTAAGATGATTTAAGGATAAGGAGATAGTTTACTAAATGATTTTTAAACGTATTTGTCTAACACAATACTACTACTCAACATTGCTTAAATTATTTCTTAAAGCTATAAAGTAACAACATAATTCTCTAGGTATTTATGTAACATAACAAGAAAAGATACTACCATAATGGAGATCAATTGATAATGTCCATAATTGAATTATGGGTTCAATCCACATCTTCTGAACACTATTTAACACTTAACCTCTAGTTAATCTTGCTCTTGCATATTAATACCAAATCAGACCCCACTCCTTTCAAGAACACAACCTCATAACTAAATTTAAAGAGACTCATCAAGTTCAGACACATTCAAATTTGAAACCTGCACCTGCACATAATCAAAGAAAACAGAATTCGTTCAAATGCAGCCGAATTCTGGCTTTGTATGCCATTGCTAAACCACATATGAACTTTTCAAGGATTCCACAAAATTCCCAACTCACATAGCTAGCTTAACTTAAAACACCCAATAATAGTATTTATTAATGACTAGGTTAGATTTGAATCCCTCTACTGTCAGACCCCAAACAACAGAAATTCTCAATAAAATCTCATCAACATCAGAAATTTATATAGAACTCTACACAAATATAAAAATCAAATTATTAAATCTACAACCAAATCGAATAGTAAAATATGAATCAAATGTTTGCTAAACCGAACTCTGCCCCAGGTAAGATTTCAGTTCCAGTCGACTACATCAACACAACTCCATCAAGTTGGTCATGTACACGAATACTACACGAATAAATACAGAGCCTCGGACACGATCCAAGCCAAGTAAGAACGGACATGAACCCTCAGCAATCGTCAGGAACGCAAAGTTGAACACAAGCAACACGAACATTGGCACAACACTGCTATGGACACGAGCAAAACTGGACACGGTAGCATCGTAGATACGCACACAAGATACGAACAGGAATCTTCACTTCCACGACCCGACCCGACCCCAACTCTGACTAAACAACCAAAGCGCAAATCATAAAATTAATAACAGAGGAAGGACAAAGATTTACCTGAATCGAAGAATCAGTCGCAAAACAAGGACACGACCAAAGATCTCGAACACACAACTCCTGAATTCCAAATGATTTACTACAGTAATCACCAAACACAACCGAACAACCATATAAAAAGATTTAAGACAATGAATCGACTTCAAATATTTTGCAAGAATTTTTCAAGATCAGGAATCAATAAGGGTTGAGTCGACACTTACCAGTAGATAGATTTCTCTCTGTTCCCCGTGCTCGATCCGATCAACCGACGAACTCAAACTCGCTGTTAACTAAACAGGACAAATAGATCAGACTCTGCTCACAAAGAAATTGATCTTCCCAAAATACGATAAGATCACGATCCACTCACCGTCGTCGTGCAAACTCGTGACGAGGACTCGGGGATGATCAGTCGATGCCGTCGGGAAATCTCGCCTCGGAGGACCCGGGTCAGATCTAGCCAGGATCTCACCATCGTGAGATCAGAGAAGTTCGAAAGGAAAAATGACTTCTCTCAAAAGATATGAGTCAGACACACCTCGCCGTCGTCGATCTGGAAAGACAACCGCCGAAGAAGCGATCGTGTGCCACCGAGGAAGAAGTTCGCCTAAGATTCGCCCATGCGTCGACACAGAGTGAACTGATGGAGAAGGAGTCGGTCTGTAGACGTTGTCGCCGAGGAAGGGTGGCGCTGTTGTCGGGGAGTAGCGCTAGCTGCCGGTGTTCGATGAGATATCGGTCGCCATGGCCAGCTCCATCCCCGCCGATGAGTAAATTAGGTTAGAGTCCAACAGAATTTGGGGAAAAAAAATAGAGAGAGAGGAAGAGTGAATGACTGTGATGCCAATTAACAGATTATAAGTAAGAAATGTAAATTTTACACATAGGCCCCTCCACCAAATGGAAGTTTTATAATCTAACCCTCCCCCTTTCAGTATTTGCACAAACAATCCTAAAATTCTGTTAGAGAGGTAGTTACAAGTTGTTAGGGAGTGGGGACCACTCCAATAAATTTGAAAAATTAGTTCTTTGCCAAAAATCAAATCTCCCTCCAAAAGTACTCATGAAATATTTATTCAAAAATATTTTATCCAGAATTATTATTATTCTTCGAAATGGTTTAAATCAAACTTATTATTATTTAGTGAACTAAAATATTTTTCGAAAATGGAAAGGTGGAGTTACAACCTGCAGGAAGTCACAAAACACACCTGGAGAGATCACCAGGTCCTCAGAGGGACGTAACAAGATACAATAAACATGCCATATAAATACTGAATATAAAATATGACACAATCAAAGAAAGTGACAAGACATAAATAAGGTAACCTAACCGTACTAAAGTGATCATGAAGTTGAGAAACAATCCTTTCGACGCATGAGCCCTGGCTGTAAATAGGATCGGCATAGTCCCCATATAGGGCACCAGGGGCCCACGTCCGTAACGTCCGAAGATCGTCAGAGGGCATCATGTGCAAGGGGTACGTCCATAACGCTCTAGGAAACGTTAGAGGGCACCTGGAGCCTGCGTCTCCGGAAGAGCGCACAGGTAAGCAGGGAAGTGCAAAGAAGCCCATACGTCAGGTATTGTTCTCCCCACCCGATGCTCTTATTTAAGTCGCATCCACGACCATATACATCTACTAACTGCTAAGTCTCCTAACATGCCTCTATTAGCACTTAGGCCTAACGCATGCGCACGGGTGATCAATCAACACACATGGACCTCTACATGCTACTCATCTCACACATACTCGTGGTACAACTGTGTCGAGTTATATGCAATACACTACAAACTGTAGTTCCTTAACTCTAAGTCCATATGCAATCAAAGGATAATAACAAAGTACAGTAATATCACTGAGCAAACAGTAAATCAAGAACTGTAAGAACTGGAAATAAATGAACAGTTATATGTAATAAATACAAACTAAAAATAAACAGTATAATGGCAAGGTATCCTGCCTGGTATTACTCCTGGTGTGGTGCGTTGTTCCGTCAATTCCTGTTGTCTAATAGCCGGGGTCAATGTGTAAGGGTTCGAAGTTACGAGGAAATAGGAAAGCACAATTTAGTCATGATAAACCTTGATAATAATAATAGGAAATTGCGGAGAAAGATACTTTGTACTATTTTTAGAAAAAAATGTTTAAATACCTAAAAATATATTTTGGTAATTAAAATAGCTTTAGATAAATACTTTAAAGTCTAAAATCTTTTTAGGCAAAAAAAAACTAAGCAAAATAAAATATATAGATAGAGAAACTATATTTTTATTAGTAAAAATAATTTAGATAAATATTTTGAAAATATTTAGAAAATCATTTTATTATTTGGAAACTATATTTCTTATGTGTCAAAATATTTCTAGTAATTAATGAATAATCTAGAAAAATTTACTTTTAGGGTTTAAGACTAATTTGAAAATAATATGGGACCAAGCCCAATTTAATATTTATACTACACGTATAATTTTTAGAAATATATATAGATTTTTATAATTAACAATAATATTAGTAACATTAAAATAATAATAATAATAATAATAATAACAATACCCACAATAATAATCATAATAAATAAACTACACAACACTCTTCTCCCAACTGAAACTAATAATAATAATAATAATAATAATAATAATAATAATAACTTTTATTAATTATATTACTCTCCCCCCAATGATACACAGAGATAGAGAAAGAGAGAGGAAAGTGAGGAAGAAGCGGGAGAGAAGGTTGGGGAAGAGAGTGGCTCACCTGAGGGGAGGCGCACGCGCCCGCCGGCGCGCTCGCCGGATGCGTCGAGCGACGGTGGGCAGGCTACGGTGCTTCGGCGGAGCAACCGCGCGAGGAAGGCGGAGTCCCGCAGAGGAGGAGGCGGCCGGGGGTCTTGGCGACACAGCCGGGGGCGGCTGCACGATGCTCGACTGGAGGAGTTTGCCTCCGACGTGCGGTCACCGGAAGACGACGCGGCTGGTCTACGCGATGCTGAGACGTACGCACGCAGATCTGCACACGCGGGCTGGCGCCGCATTGGACGATGCAGCGGGTCGCGGCAAGGCGCTGGTGGCAGCTTAATCAGAACCACGGAGGTCGGCTGATCTGGAAGGAGGAGGCGCTAGGGCACTGGTCGAGGGGGCTGCGGTCGAGGCAGGAAAGAAGATGCGGCGGACAGGTGAGGGTTCTTATTTGAGGGTTTTGGGTTTCTAATGGTGACAGTGGTGGTTGAATCGGCGGTGGTGGTGGTTGTGTCGCTCTGGTGTGGGGATTATTGTGGGATGGGAGGTGATGGTGGTGTATGGCTGGGTTCTGGCTAGATCTACGGCTGGTAGTGGCCCGAAAATATGTGGTAGTGTCTATGGCTGCGGCAGCGCTGGCCTGGTGTCACCGCGGTGGTGGTGAAGGTGATGATAACTGTGGCGGTGGTGATACCTAGAGATCGGGACCTGGTGGTCAGAAATGGCATCGGCGGAGGTGACGCTGGTGGTGGAGTTGTCTGTAGTGGTGGTGGCGATGACGGAGACGGGGCGGTTTTGGTGATGATGATGCTTGCGATGGGGGTGAACATCAGGGATGGCGTGGGCTGGTATTGGTCGTTGGAGGCCAGGGGAGGATGGCGGCGGTATCGGAGACGACAAGGAGGAGGAGCGACAGGGTTAGGTTTAGGATTGAGTCATCGTGTCGGGAGTGTCCGACACGGCTAGGTAGACGTCCGGGGTTGTCGGACGGGACATAATTTTTGTGTACCTATATTGGGAAAAATATAGTGGATGGGAGGCACGGACACGATGCACAATGGGGTAGAAATTTGGTGTTGTGGAGTTTGATGGAAAAAGGAGCATCTCCTTATATAGGGGGTGGGGGCTCCAATTGGATATGGCTTGGGACGGATTAAATCTCCAAGTAGATATCCCAAAATTAAATTCGAAACCATCTCAATCCCATCTAAAGCCGATATAGATAAACATATTTACTTAAAGGCTATTTAAAATAAATTAAAATCACCATTCAAATATGTATATAAAAAATCTTTTTCCAACTAATAATATTAGTATTAAATTAATTTCAAAAAATAGAATTATATATATAAATTTAAATTTATGTATCTCGTATGAAATAAATCTTTGCATAAAACCTTGTTTTCAAAATTACTATTTATATAATTTTTTATGATGTAAAATATAGAATTGAAAATTCCAATAGGACACATTTTACAAATTTACGAAATTAAAATATTTATTATTTAAAAAAAACCATGCTTCTAAATAAAAATGTTTTTACAAAAATATGTACCTCGCATATATTCGCACTCGACGAGCCATACAAAAATACGAGCTCATACGCGCGTTCAGTACGACAAATTCGTACGCGACGTACAATACGACTATGCGACGTACAAATACAAAGTAAAAATTAATACCAAATTTAAATAAAAAAATTGTAGTACAAATTTAGGGGGGTTTACAGTTCCATATCGATTCTTATGATGTGAAGACCTCTGCTAGTCGGTACATGACTTACCTTGAAGTCACAACCGACCACTTGTCGCATAGTGACGCTATCCTTATGCGATTATTCATCGGAGCTTTGGAGGGGATCGCGTTTGACTGGTACCGCAACCTTCCAGACAACTACATCCATTCTTTTGACGGGTTCAAGCACATGTTCCTGGAAAGATTCTATGAAGTGGGGCATGATGTAATGATGTCATCTCTCATGGACGTCGTTCAGGGAGAGAAGGAGCTAATAAGGAACTATATCGAGCGATTTTGCCAAATCGTAATGAGATTGCCACAAGGCAATCCCGAGAGCTCCTTGATTGAAATCTGCCAGAAAAAATTGCTCTCCGCAATCAGCCTCTGGATGGGTGACGATCAGTTCAGGGATTGGATGACCTTCATTATAAGTGCTACCAATACAGAGGCAAAATTGAAGAAGGCTCGCTAGCTGGGATTACACATCCCAGATAGAGAGGATAAGGGCAGACGTCCTGGTTCTACCTCATGCAACAACAACAGTGGCACCACCTCCAACCGGGACAATAAGGGAAAACATGCCATGGTCGTTGATGCGACCTAGAAGCCCGAACAAAAGCAGGCGGAAGGTCTGTGGCCCAAGGTGAATTACTCATTTGAAGATAGTCATGTCAAACCTATCTTCGATATGCTCTTGAAAGGGGGTAGGATCCAGCTTCCTCCACCAAGGCGCGAGCCCCGAGCAGCAGAAATGGAGGACCCAAAATATTATCACTTCCACCGCTATGTCCATCATTCCACTCAGGACTGCTTCCAATTAAAACGGTACATTCAGAGTCTTATCGACTCCAAAGCTCTGTCGATAGACTTCAAAGAGGTTACCGTGGCGGCAAACATGGTGTCAATTCAGTTCGGCAACTTCCCTCCAATAAGCATTCCAGACGGGGTAATACCTGTCCTCCGGGCAACGATGGAGGTTAATAATCTTCCACCCGTCCGGAGCCAGACATCTGGATTGGTACCTCTCACCACATCGCGAAGAGAGATCATGTGGGTGCATCCAGACTTAGTGCCCGAATTTATCCGGGAGGTGTCATCTCCTACCAACAAGAAAAAGGGCAGGAAGTCTAAATCCTGTCATACAATTTCAGCCGAGGCTGAGAAAGTTGCAGCCATTGTTACCCGGTCTGGAGCACAAGTCCAGCCCATACGGGATAGTTCAGTCGAAGATCCTCAGCCGGTAATGTTGCCTCCCTCTGATGTTCCAAGGCCATCTCAGCCTCCCCTGGTGGATAAATCCAAGCCAAAGGAAACCCGCTTCGACAGGCCACTCCGTAATGATGTACCTCAGGGACTGGAGAGACCTCACAACTTTGACATATTAGCACAATCGGATAATACGCCAGCAAAGTTGTCATTATACGAGCTCCTAAGGCTCTCCAAGGGCCTTCGTGTCGCATTGAGCGAAGCACTCCAAAATGCTGACGCCTACTTAGCTCAGGTCAAGCCTCCAGGAGAAGACCGGCCAGCAGATATTTATGGCAGCAATGGCATAGATGCAATGCCCAACATCATATTTACTCCACAAGACATGTTGATCAAGTCCAACTTGCATGATCGCCCCTTGTACTACACTGGATACATAGGCGACATCAAGGTGGATCGGATGCATATCGACCCTGGCTCGTCAATAAGCATTATCCCAAAAAGCTTACTCCAACTTCTTGGCATCCCTATTCACCGGCTAGCGGCGACCAACACTGCCATTAGCGGTTTTGACTCGGGAAGGAGCTATCCCCTAGGGAAGATCCGATTGAAATGTCAGATTGGTGACTTGAAGACGGAGGTTATATGCTACGTCATAGAGGTAGACACGCCCTACAACATCCTCTTGGGGCGTCAGTGAATACATGACTATTGATCGTGCCATCCACCCTCCACCAGTGCTTCAAGTATGTCAATAGGCACGGCTTCGTGAAGACTAAATTCGCCAACATTGATCCCTTCAAAGGGGCTGAGTCTTATTATTCTTTGGCGGCTTGTCTATATGAAGAATCCAAAAAGTACATCACTGACAAACTGGAGACCATCACAGGGCCAGAGGAACCCTTGATAATTCACCTCCAGACTCATAAACCAGGCAAAACCGCATCCCTTGTCGTAACTTTGCATAAAGAGGCACCTAGTTCTCTCGTCCAAGCTGCGCAATCGGAACCAATGGTCGTCCGACTCCCAAAGTCAAGAGCCAAAGCCCATCATAGGGCCGATGGTGATTCGATTGCCAAAATCCATTCAAAGACAATCGAAAGACACAAAGTCCCTTGTCGAGCCAATTGTCACCCGTCTTTCCAAGATGAGCCGGCAACTAAGTGCCGATCCGACATACTCAGGCAAGCTAATATCATAAGTTCAACCCTTGGTGGTCAAGTTGCCCAAGACAGTATCCCGACCTTTAGGTTCGTAGGGGGTAGCCGAAGAAGACGTAGAACTCGCCAAATACCTGGTGGCACAGACGGATAGTCCCTCTCCTGATGATATAATCCCCATGGACAGAGTTCCCTATCTCATCAATAAGAGGCTGCCGATTAAAAATATATATATATATAATATACTACCTAGAGTGTCGAGTTATATACATCAGGTACCTCTGAACTTAAACTATGTTCTCCCCCCGAGGGGACTCGTATTGCATCTCTACGAGTGACAAGTCATGTATATTGATACCTCTAAACTTTCGCTTTGATGTGTCGACTACCATATATCACACCCATATCACCTCTGTTGGGTTTTGTTTCAAAATCTATTACCCGCACCACCAGTGCACAGAAGGGTAATAGGTCCATAAAACTTATCCTAATCTATTACTCGCACCATCAGTGCAGAAAAAGTGTAATAGGTCCACAAAATTCTCCAACGGGAAAACAACCACGTCCATATTACCTCTGAGTTATTTTCCCGTCCATCACAAACAAATCACCTAATACATAGAACTTCCATGTTGATAACACCTCTGAGTTGTTCTGTGTATCCCCATTTGGCCTACTCCTACCATGTCCTTATTACCTCTGAGTAGGGAGGCTCTACTTCAGACCCATATTTACCACGTCCTCATTACCTCTGAGTAAATATGGTGGTCTTCTCCTCACTTATTATCAGTACTCGCATCGCCAGTACACAAAAAGGGTAATAAGTCCATAAAAATTATCCTAATCTATTACTCGCACCATCGGTGTACCAAAGAGTAGTAGGTCCACAAAGTATCATTCAAATCTATTTGCTCACATTTTCAAATGCATAAAAGGGCAATAGGTCCACAAAAAGTCCCCTAGGGGGATATTCTTTATCAAAATGCTATTAAACCCTACATCTCAAAAAAAAGAGAGAGAGGGGAGGAAAAGGAAAATCTACTACTCATCAACGACACATAACTTGATGAGAATGCCCTCCAACTGCGCAGTTGAGCGCTCAATTCTCAGTTTGACTCGACGTTCAGCTTCTCGGGATAACCTTTCGGCGTCCTCGAGATGCGCATGAGCCTGCCAATTTTCTTCTAATTTCTTCAGTGCTCCCTCTAGAGCAGCAGAGGCTCGTATAACTTTATCAGTCTCCTTGCAGATCTTTTCTCTCTCCTGACGAGTGGCTTCGAGCTCAGTCCCCAGAGATGTTAGCCTAGCCTGGAGCTGGAGGAGCTGCTCGTTAGTTTCGACCATAGCACGAGTGGTGGTCTCCTCACGAGTCAAGCAAATCTTTCCCTCCCGGCTCAGCCTGTCATATTTAAGAGACAACTTATGGAGGTCCTTCTCCAAGGTGGGCTTAGTTGCCTCCTGCATGGCCTTCACCTTTTCTACGGCTTTTATAAGGAAAGCACGCTCCTGCTCCATCACTGCAGACATATCGACTTGTCGCAGTTTCTGCAACTGGATTAGGCACTGATTAGCCTCTGCCAGCTTATGCTCCAGAAGGACGGCCACCCCTTCTTCACCCGAAAGCGTCTTCAGCAGGTCAATCTGGCCTTGGGCACAGTGACAGGCTACAGCAAATAAAGTTCCTCTTATTAAAGTAGCTTCAACCCCTCGTTTTAGATGACGGTAGAGCTCTCAACTATATCCCTCGACGATTCGTCTAGATTTTCCAAAGATGACGGCATCGAAGGAATATCAGCCAAAGAACCTGAAGGTGTGTGAGAAGAAGACATAACGGAGCTTGACGACCTTGTCAGAAGGGAAACAAACTCCAAGCGACGAGACTCCCGCACAGCAGTGATCTCCTCTTCTGCAGCCCGAAGAAGCCGAAGACTAGGCAGAGTGGAGATTTTAGTCTCCAGGGAAGAGGCAACTTCAATCAATCCTGCATCCACCGATGCTGGTATAGGAACCACCGCCTCTACCATTGGTACTTCTGGTATAAGCGGCTTTGAACTCGGCTCAGCAGGGCTCTTTTCGATTTGAAGGAGGGGAGGTCCATTCCTTCTCTTCAGCAAAAGGTCCGCCCCGACATCGTCTGCAATCTCCTCCTCCGTGGTTATATCCACCATCGTTAGTTGAGAGGCAGATCCTGTAGGTCCGGAACAACCAACAATCAGCTTGACTCGAAGGATATGAAGAAAGAGCGAATGAACCTCCTTGTCGGTAAGGATATGACATAGCTTACCAGGAGAGGGCGATGGAGACCGCGAACCTCCTTGTCGGTAAGGATATGACATAGCTTACCAGGGGAGGGCGGTGGAGACCGCGATTCGCTTTGGACAGTCATGATTCCTCCCACTGCCCCCATATCCTCCTCTACATTAATATCCGAATCACTTACATCTGTCACTCCAGCCCCGGTCAATCCAAAAGGAGGTGAAGCTGGGTCAGTTGCGACCAATTGTGACCCCACAGCCTCGATATTTGATTCTGTAAAACTTGCACCTTCTTCGAACAGGGTGCTCGAAACTGGAGAAGTCTCGAAAGCAGCACCGGGCTCCAGAGGGTTTATGTCTTCAAAAGTCTGCACAAAAGAAAGAGAGAAATAATAAGATAAAATACCAAAAGTAACATGGTGGTCGGCCGGAATGAAACTTACCTCCGGGAGGGTTTCGGCATCACTGCCCTCTCCTGCGAGGTCAGAACCTCGATTCTTAAATGTAACCCGTTTTTGAGAACGAGGCCAATTAGCAACAGAAGGTCCACACTTGCTTTACTTAGGCGAAGGATACGACACAGGGAAAGGCAAGTGCGTCACGAGAGTACTTGCAGGAGGCAACAGGTCGTTGTATTTATCCTCCCCTTCTGTATCAGTAAAATCGAAGTCAGAGATTTAAACGGCCTTCGCCTTCCCCGCTCTGTTCCTCTTTTTGGACTCCTTGCACTTTTCTGCCAGCTTAGTACCGGTTATAAAACTTGTACTCGCATCAAAATCGTGGGGAGGCCCATTCACGGCGACGTGGTGGAGGGCTGCCATGTACGAGATGCGCACCAAGCCCCCGGTATCAGGAAGAGAGAAGATGGTTTGAGTACAGACAACACTATAATAATGCCAGGCCCGAATACCATCTAGGACGCTGCCCTCATAACCCAAGCAGGGACTCGAGTTGTCTAAAAACAACTCGCAATACCCAAATTGTCTAGAGTACCGGCTGGGCAAGTAAGGTTCCAAGAAGGCAACGTTACGGTTGTGGTACACAAGATGTGCAGGACGGATATTCTGCAACCAACGGAACATCTTCTCGGATAGAATCTGGGGCGCGACACTGCCATCAAGATGAAGATGCCTCACTTCCTCATCAGTGAAAGGCGGGACCGACACAAAGAAGGAGTAGTTATCCACCCGCGTGAGCACAACACGGTATTCGAACATGGTCAAACAGGTCTAAGGCATATCATGATACTGATAGATGAATACATCGTTAATCGTTGCGTTCCCCTCAGGACCAGGTCGCATCAGAGAGGGGCAGTGCATTAGCAGCCACCCCTTCAGATAATGATAGGGTAGCTCAATTTGGTAGAAACCCTTCATAACGTTATGAGCTATGGTTATGGCCGTAAAGGTACAAAGACCCCGATGGATGCTACACACCATGGCTGGGAGTAGAGCTAGTCTACCTCCGAAAACTAACTTTACAGCAGGGAGGATCAGGTTGCGGCTGATTCTCTCAATCGAACCAGTACCCCTCGAGACCACACAGTTCCTCAGCCATATCATCAGAAACCCAGCCAAGATGGCTTTATTGGACAAGGATTGGGTATCTTGATAGAAGTAGCTGAATGTGTCAGACTGGCATCCGAATCTGTCACCAGAAGCTTTGGACCTCTTGGCGCTTTACACCTGAGCATCCACCCCCGCATGAGTCTGGGGGCTCCGAGGGATAACCCGGCCCGAGGCGCCAAGGTCGAACAAGTAACTGACCCAGGCCTTGGTGTGAGGAAGGGTCCCCTCAGAACTTTTATCCTTCTTCTTTGACATTTGTTGACAAGTGCAACGATGACATAACACCTCCCGGTAAATGACAAGGAACCCGAAAAAACCGTCGCTCTAATTCCTCAAACTCCCCATTCGTGGGAGTATACTCTTCATAAACTTCACCCCCCAGGGCAACTTGGTGTAATGCCCGTATTTCAGAATACATATTTTAATTAAGCTTATACGTATTTCGGACCTGTATTTTATTTTCTCCAATTTTGGCCTGTAATTGTGTTTTGGCTTAACTGGCGGATTTTAGTTTTCTCGTAAATTGGGTTTTGGACATGGCATGGTTTATTTTGTGGAGAAGGATTTGGTTTGGTTTGGTTTGGTTTACATTGGACCACCCTAGTTAATCTCCACCCTCAACACAACACACCATCCCTCATTAAAACCCCACCTAACTTTCTCTCTCCTCATAACTTCCATTAATTTCTTTATCTTCTTCTTCCTTCCTCCACACAACACCCAACACCATAGGCAAGTGCAACTTGCCACCACATAAGAACCCTATTTTATTTGTCTATTAGCTAGATTAGGCCATGGTGAACAACATTAGAACCTGGCATTTTGTGATTTGGAGCTTCCATTTTTCTAGATCTAAGTTTTAGCAATTTTCGTATTTTCTTGGTTTTGATAGAGAATTCAATTTTACACAAGTTAGAACTTTGACAATCCAAATTTGGTTTTGTTTTGGCTAAGTTAGGAAGATGGGAAATTTGGTGTTCTTGGGGTTTTTCTCTCGGCCAGATGGAGAAGATGATCCTCGGCCAGCGCTCTTTAGTGCATGGCCGAACTGCGCACCCTTCTCGGCCAGTGCTTTATGCAGGGCTGACTTGCGCTGGCGCTCTTTAGCTCCAGTACCTTCCTTCCCTCAGCACGCTTGACCGCTGTGCAGCTCACTCCCCAGCGCGCTTGACCTATGCGCAACCCGACTCCCTAGCGCAGTTCGCTCCTGCGCAGTTCACATCCAGCGCAGCTCACTCCTTGCGCGGCTTGGCTCCAGCGCAACCCAATTCTAGCGCAGCTCACCCCCTATGCAGCTCGCTCCTAGCGCAACCCAACCTCAGTGCAGTTCATCCCCGTGCAGTCTATTCCCCCAGCGCAATCTGATCCCCTGCGCAACCTGTTTGTCCATGGTGATTTGGTTTTATTTTCTTGGGCTTGGCTTCTCTTTTGTGGATTGGAGTTTTGAGATCTTTTCCACACAACACGACTGTCTCGACTCAACACGAACTGGCACAGTTTTCGGTGCTTTGCTTATGACTAGTACGGTTTTCGTGAATTTTGTGATTTATGATCTTAGTGCTTTCTGATCTTCTTGATAGTGACCCGATGAGGTGCGCTCTTAACTTGTGACCTGTGATCCATGATTAATCTTTGCAACTGGATAACTTGATAGTGGCCCGTGGCGGCGCACTCCTGACTAGTAACTTGTAACCTGTAACTTGTAACATGACTTGACTTGATGATGTTGCGATAGCTAGCTCGACTCGTATAATCAACTCTGACTCCGTGGTTGTTCATTCTTGCTGCCTTGTGCAATCCACTTGCCTTGTATTGTCTTGTCTTGTATCATGTCTAGGACGTGACTCCCTGGTTACCACGGTCAGGGATTCACACTGAATATGGATTAGGTTAATGACTAGATCAAACTATAGTTCATGGAGAATTTCCAGTCACAGGCAATCTCGTTATCTGGGCGCTTTAAATAGACTTGTAGCCTGCCGACGAGTAGGGCACATTTCCAGCACACTGTCACGTGTTGCACCCTCTAAGTCACCTAAGGGTATATCGTCACCTGGGCGATGTACCCAACCATACTCTCAACCCGCGGAAGGATAACTGGATAGTCTGCAGGGCTTGGGACTGGGAAATTCTTAATTCCATCTTGTTAGTAATTAGGTTTGTGATAACCCTAGTTAGTTAAGTAGTAAGCCGTAGTATTTGCTTGGCCGCTTGTGAATGGATGGTGTCCAGCCTTGTCTAAGTCTCGTCTAATCCCTGTACCGGGTACTCCTGAACATGATTGTTTTACTTATCTTTAACAATAAATGGGTAGAGACAAAGTGCTATTCAGGCGAAGAGTTACAACCTCGGTCCTTGTTTGGTTAAGGGTTGTAACCTGGCTCCCGGAATGGTTCCATGTCCCTAGTCGTTTATTGTCCTATTGTACTATTTATTATTTGTACTTTTCTTTCCTTTCCTTATGTTCTGATATGCTGGCTTTTGTTCTTATTTCGTGGCCTCCTTTGTGGTACTTGCTCTTTCTGGGGTTTGACCCAGCTGGTTTTGTGTGGCCAGATTTCAGAGCAGCACCCGAGGATCTACCGAACTTCCAGTCAAATGGTGGCGACTAGAAGGAACCCGGGCTACGAGTAGGTTTTCTATTTTGTTTCACTCACTTCATTGTAAAATTATTCTTTTGAGGCGTTTAGCCGACGAGCACCTGTTAGCTCGATGCATATTTACTTACTGTCTGCCTACGGGCTGTAACATGATTGACAAATCCTAGGGTTGATCATGTATGACTTAACTCTTGCTAGTCCTCGTATTTTGTACGACTAGCTTTATGATCAGCTGAATATGTAATATTTGGGATGCCTTTTATTGTATATTTGGTGGTCTAACATCTTGAAATTATATTACTTGCTCGAGATTGAGACAATAGGCTTGACCTTAAGAGACCGTTGGCTTGTAGTAAACCCTCATATCTAGACAGCCGTGACCGTATAGCGAGGTGGATTCCATTTCAATATACGTAGCTGGCTATGTACGCCCCCGCTCTCCAGTATTCTGGTTCTGGGGCGTGATACTTGGAGACGCCATGCATCTCGTGAAGTGTGAGCTCCATCTCTCCAGCAGGTGTATAAAAGGTCCCCTACGACGATTGTACATCTCGAGGAGCACTATGAACAGCTTTGCATTCATTGGAAGGCCATAGCAAGTACCCCTATGGCATAGTAGAGGCCGAGCTGCTGTAAAGTATCCCCATAAGTCGACAGGATCCAGAGCGTCAAGTTGACCCATGGAGGGGAACGACACATCCAATTCTGCAGTGACAGTCTACCCATAGGATATGATCCTTTATGGGAAATCTGGTTCAAGAAGGTGTCGGCCTCAGAGAATCGGTTATTGGGCCTCAGGTCATTCATAAAACTACCGGGGGCTAGCCCGATGACAGAACAACTGACCGACTCCCTGGTCACGACCGCTGACCGCACTCGTCTATTATAATAGATATTGCCTACGAAGATTGCTTGTCGGTCCTGAGTTATGGGGTCTGCCATTCGCCTCTCGATAGGCACCATGTTGAAACTTGACAGAGAGAAGTGGCATTCCATCTGAGAAAGATGAATCGATAGCCCGTGGGAAAGAAAATCCCAGCTCTCAAATAGCTCCAGGGTACGAGGGTTCGAGACAACTATAGCATCTCCGAACAAGAATGCGGGCTTCATATGAATGTCCCCTAGCTTCCCGGAATTCATCATACTGAGTAAGTAAAAAAAATGATTGGTTCCTGATCTCCTTAACCTGGCCTCAGGTTGATTGCGGGTGATCTGAGTCGACACGTGTTTGACTATCTGGTCAAATCTCACACCCAACGCAGATTGGACATATCCTATCAAGAGCTCTCCCGATGGAGCTATGGGCAAGTTCACTGCAAGGGACAAAGAAGAAGTAAAGTTAGAAGAAGTTCATCCCTTCAGCCATACGACCTAGCCAAAACGAAACCTATGCGACATAACAGCTTAAAGAACATGAGACGCATACGGCTAGGTTATACAATGCTCATACGGCACAGTCGTGAGACACTTAGACGGCTCAGTCAAAAAGTGCTCATGCGGCTCAGTCATGAGGCTCTTATGAAGAACTTATGCAGCTCAGTCATGGAGTGCTCATGCGGCTCAGTAATGAGGCACTTATACGGCTCAGTCATGAAGTGCTCATACGGCTCAAAACATGAGACACCCATGTGGCTCAATCAAGAGACACTTATGCGGCACAGTTATGCAGTATTCATGTGGATCAGTCTCGGGTCACTTATGCGGTTCAGGATCGAATGTGCAGCACTTATGCGGCTCAGCCCATGCGGCCCTATCATACAGAACACATATGGTCCAACTGAGATATGACACGCATCGACCAAGCTTAAAGCACAGAAAGCAATATAGCACAAGCCCGCGCATAAAACATACGATATGGCCATCGTCTTCCCATTGACCTTACCTTTGATAGGGGGTGGACGTCGGAATGAATGGAAGGAGAGCCCGCCGCCCTTAACGGAGAAGCAAGTCCCTTCCCTTTGGCCGCAGCACCGGTCGACTTGGAAGCTTTTGGATCCATTGAGACAGGAAGACGAAGACGAAAGAGAAGAAGGTAAAAGAAAAAATTTCTCTTCAAAATAACCCCTATTTATAGAGTTTTTAAAAGAGTGCCGTTTCGATTCTCGAGAGTATTAAAGATAATGATGACGTTTGGGGATTTTATTCCTAGTAACCATCAACTTTATCTCAAAAAGAGAACCCAAATCCAAAATCGATTCAAGAAAATTAAATGCAGCAGTGACAGCTGGCAGGCTGATGGGGTCTTCCTACGGCCCAAAAAATCCCTGCGACTGGAAGACTCCCTGCGGCTTGACATATTTTCATGCTTCTTATTCAAAGTATTCCAAATTTGCAATTTGAAAACTTTGAAGGGGGTCTTGTAGAAGCATGAAAAATATGGGGTTCATGTGGATCACAAATTGCCGCATATGTACTTTGGGCCAAACAGGTCCACATAAAGGAAAGTCGCATGACTACAATGCCTTATGCAGCCCGTCGACAACCAACTACAGAAGAAAGATATGCGGTCAAGAGGATCAGTTCGTTTGATAAAGCTGACAAGTTCTGTCAAAACTGACAAAAATGACAGCTCTGAAACTTTGCCAAAAAGATAAGACGTGAGACGTGACCAAAAGCAGGGTTCATACACTTTCATGCGGCCAGAAGGAGTGTCATCTAAGCCGCATGAATCTTATACGGCTCAAACATATGCAGCCCCAAAGTCCCTGAACTTCATACGGCCAAGGGTGACTGTGACCCAAGCTGCATGAGCTTTATGCGGCCAAAATACAGAATCTATGCGGCTGAAATTCTTAAGCTATATGTGGGCTAAAGAAGTTTGCAACTTAAGCCGTATGAGTCTCATGCGGCCCCATATGGTCAAAAACTGAGAGACTTATACGGCTCAAAATGATTCCTGCAACAGGACACGTGGCAGGCTGACCAAGTCTTAACTACCCAGATTTGCTGTAACAAAATCCCAACAAATCGACAGATGGCGGCCAAAGAGCGGGTCTTCACGTGCTATGCGGCTCAACATACATACCATTATAAATAGCATGGTGCCACACCCCTGCAAAAAGGCTGGCAACCTTCGAAAAGCAATTTCTTCAAGAGCTAAAGACTGCGCCAGATAGTCCACCGAGTAAGGCAGAGTTGATAACACTTTCCCGAGCCTCCACCGTCACCCCCCAGAATTAAAATTAAACAATTGTACTTAGATTGTTTTCTAGGATTTCTTTCTAGGCTTTTCTTTGTACAAGCGAGTTTGCAATCAATTTCAGTATTTCTGTGATACCTGTCTTTGATTTTTTTTATGGCAAACATCTATAAGTGCTAACTTTCTCTCCTCCATATTGCGGACGTCCTAGGCTCATTCTTCCAAAAGGCCATACCTTCAAAACAACATCCCTAGTGTTGCTTTTGCCTACTTAGAGAGCCGTAAAAATAAAACTTTTACGACGATGCCCAACCACCGTCCGACTCTCCGATATATAAAGGCTCTTCCTACTATCTGAGGAAAACCCTTCCGAAGCATGAAGAGTTCTGAGCTGTCTGATGTGTGTGTCAAATGTTACATCTTTACCATATCTAAAATCGTCGATACCGGTCCTGGGGAAATTTGCTAGCCAGATCCCTATGAAATATAAAAAGGGAAAGAGGTTAGCAGTCAGAAGAAAACAAAGTGAATGGGTTTTCTATCTTAATTCATGCGGCTCAGTCATATGCGGCCCAGATACAGACAGGGTACAAGCCGCATGTACTCTGATACCTATGCGGCTCGGTCCATGCAGCCCAGTCATACAGAGCACATGCGGTACATGCCCTATGAAGGCCAACTGTGCACTAAAGGCATTAAAACCATGGTACAGCGACAAAATGTGGTCAGACCTGCGCATAAAACATACGATATGGCTGTTTAAATTCGAGTGATCATTCTTCTGCCTTACCCTTGATCGGAGGATGACCGTCTAGGTGGAAAGAGGGTAACTTCTCAGAAGCGACCCCTTCCCTTTGTCGACAACGCTAGTGGCTTTAGAAGCTTTGGGGGCCAAGGCTAGTCAGAAAAGATGAAGAAAATACAGCAAAGAGAGAGAAATTCGAAAGAGAATAGAAGAAAGTCTCTCTATCACACAGCCTATATTTATAGGCTAAAACAAATAGGCACCGCTTCGGTTATCGTGCAATTAAAAGATAATGGTAGCCTTTTTGGATTTTATCCTTAGTAACCATCATTATTATCTCGAAAAGAGAGCCCAAATCTAAAAAGCAAATCCGAGCATTAAATGCAGCAGTGACAGCTAGACAGAGTCTCTCTACGGCTCAAAATTTTCCTGCAGACCGAGATCTCCCTGCGGCTTGACGTTTTATGCATGACTCCATGCTTCTTGTTCAAAGTATTCCAAATTTGTAATTTAAAAAATTTAAAGGGGGTCTTGTAGAAGCATGGAAAAGATGGAGTTTATGCAGATCACCATTCCATGCGGCTAAGAGAAATCAAACCGCAGAGGGAAGACTCTCGAAGATCCCCTACAACCAAGTAAAACTAAGCCGCAGAAGGAGTGCTCCTGGAGACCCCATACGGCAAAAAAAACTCAAGCCGCAGAAGTAAGGCTCTCGAAGATTCCCTGCAGCTAAGTGGATTCATGCCGCAGAAGGAAGGCTCTCGAAGATCCCATACGGCCAAGTAAAACCAAGCCGCAGAAGCAAGGCTTTCGAGGATCCCATGCGGCTAAGTAGAACCAAGTCGCAGAAGTAAGGCTCTCAAAGATCCCATACGGCCAAGCGGAGCCGAGCCGCAGAAGAAAGGTTTCTAAGGCCACTATGCGGCCAAAACGGTTCAGGCTCTACTTTGTTTGGAGGACACGTGGCAATTTGACCAAGTCCCAACTACCCGGATTTACAACAAAAAAATCTCAACCCCCACTAGCTGGCAGCCCAAGATCGAGTCTTTGTGTGCTGTTACAGACACATGGCCACATGGCCCTCTATACGGCCTAAAATCTATTGTATGCAGGAATCACTATAAATAGCAGGGTACTACACCCATGCTAAAGGTTGGCAATCAAAGGCTGGCAAATTTCTTCAAGAGGAAAGACTGTGTCCGATAGTCCAAGGAGTAAGGCAGAGTTGCTACACTTTTCCGAGCCTCCATCGTCACCCCTAAGAATCAAAAATTAAACAATTGTACGTAGATTGTTTCCTAGGATTTCTTTCTAGGCTTTCTTCTGTACAAGCGAGTTTGCGATCAAGTTCAATTCATCTGTAATTTTTGTTCTTGATATTTTAATGGCAAACACCTGGTTGTCGTAATAAATTGGCACTACCAGAATATGTGCACCACCCACAGGAAGATCGTGTCCGGTTGTCGCAATACATCGATATTCATGAGCTTTCGAAGCAATTTTGCTTCTTCTGCTGCAGCTAACAGAACTCATATTCCATAGTGAGACAAATGTCTGCATCTTCGACTTCCTTGATATAACACCACTACCCATGGATTCACATTTTTGACTTACTCGATATAGCAGCCCGCATCTTCGACTTCCTTGATATAGCAGCATTATCCATGTAGAAGATCTAGCCTCTTCTTTTCCTCCTTCTGAGCACTGACTGGCATCGCTGAAGCCTTTTACCCCTGCAGGGTAACCGATATAGTACATCTTTTTGAGTCCCTGAGAGATATCCAATTACTCTTTTCACAGTTTTCCGAAGATTAACACTTGGCTTGCTCGTTAATCGACTCGTCATGTCTACAACAAAAGCTATGTCAGGCCTGGTGGTACTTATAGCCTAAATCAAACTCCAAATGATGTTCGAGTACACCAACTGTCTGACGCTTCTCCAGGATCTGGCTTCAGCTTTTGATCATACTTGTAAGGAGTATCGATCCCTGAAGATCCTGATATCCACAGCGTATGAGCAACTTTCCACGTAGTGAGATTATGACAGGATAAGCTCAACTTCCGTCTAGATTATTTAAATCCCCGGGATAACATCCGCATCTCCCATGTCCTTTATACTGAATCTGGACGTGAGGAACATCTTCGTTCTAGTGACACATCATTATGTCATCCACATAGAGACAAACGATGGCTCCTCTCTCATCATCAAACTTCGTGTAATCAAACTTAACAGTTTCGCTGACCCTATAGCCTTTTGACCTAATAACCTGGTCAAACATCTCGAGCCACAGATTGGGAGTATACTTTAAATTGTACATAGAATTTACTAACTTGTAGACCTTGTCTTCAATACTCTGAATGACAAACCTATCTGGATGTTGTATATGAATCTCTTCTGTCATTTTTCTATCCAAAAAATACTGTCTGGACATCCATCTGATGATAGAACAGCTTATGAATAGCAGCCACGGCTATCGTCATCCTGATAGTTGACATCTTAGCTAGTAGAGCATATGCGTCAACCTCATTAATCTTCTGTTCTTGAGAAAACCTTCTAGCCTTGAACTCATCTTCAGTTCCTTTGGCTTTCGTATTTTTCTTCTTGAAGATTCAATAGGTTTAGTGCCTTCAGGCAGATTAACTAACACCCACTTATAATTGGATGTTATAGAGTCAATCTTATCATTGACTTTCTTCTCCAGAAGATTTCATCTCTGGAATTCATCACCTCATCAGCCTCCATGTGATGGATGATAAAGTTTATCTCCAAAATCTTTCGACCTTTTCACTCGCTTTGCTAACTGCTTAGCAAAACCTGGTTCAAGTGTTGTCTCATCAATGACAACCACCTTCTGGACTACTACTTCTTTGAAAGTACTTGCTCCTTCGATACCAACAATATTCTCCAGAACATCCGCAAGAATAATGTTCTTATCCCTAGCAATTTTATCTTCAAAGAATTCTGCCTCGCGAGACTCAATAATATAATTGATACAATATCAAGTGATCTCCGAGCATAGCTTACAACAGCTAATTCCAAAAATATTATCTTCTTGGCCTTCGTCCCTAACTTCTGAATCTTGATATCCGGAAGCTTCACATACACCAGACACCCTCACACTTGAATGATATTCAAGTTAGGTCTAACCTTGAACCAGTGCTGATGAGAATTATAGTCAGATATACGAACGGTACTTTATTCAGCAATAAACATAGCCGTACACGCAATCTATCCCCAGAAGCATATTGGACGATCCGCAATATAGATATCATCATCTTTGATAGCGTCCTGATCTTCTTTTCTGATACTCCATGGATTATAGATACTACGGAGCAGTCGTTTCATAGCCAATTCCATGTTCATAATAGAACGATGCGAATCTAACAAACGATACTCACCACCTTGATCAATCCTGAGTATATATTCAGAGCAGTCGTTTCATAGCCAATTCGATGTTCATAAAAGAACGATGCAAATCAAAAAAGATACTCTCTGACTCAATCACTTCTACGAACCAGTCGTTTTAAAGCCAATTCGATGTTCATAACAGAACGATGCAAATCCAAAAAATGACACCCTCTGCCATGATCACTTCTGAGTAGTTGTATACCGATTTAATGTTCAGCTTTGGCCCTGAAGTCCCTGACCTTCTCGAATGCTCCATCCTTCGACTTGAGAAGACATGCGAACGTGCACTTCGAGAAACACTTCGAACCAGCCTCCGTGGAGAATTGATAAAAGTCACAGATATCTGAGTGTACTAACTCCAGGAGATCTTTACTTTAGTTCAATCGTCTGAGAAGCTTCTTGAAAGTCTTGTCTCTACACAGACTTCAAATTCTTCCACCTTTTTACCCCTACAATCTGGAGATAAGGTCCAAACAGGACATCTTGAGTCTGCTTCTATCATAGAACAACTCTCAGTCCATTCAATGAAGTAACTTCATTACCGTCAGCAGAAGTTTGAACATCCCTTCAGTATCGAACATCTTTTCGAAGTATGTTCCTCGCCAAGAAATCACCATCTGGCTAGTACGAATGTCCATCTCCAAGTCTGTATCAGACAACAGACTTTCTGAGATCAGATCTTCGAAAATCTTTGGTACATGCAACACGCATTCCAATGTCCTTGCCAGTGGTCCATACCACTGTCTCGACCTTCAGATCTTTTGCTAGATTTATGTTCGCCGTTGAGACCTTTGTCATAACAAGACTTGCCCTCGATGAATAACTCATTTGAGAGCACATGTGGTCAGATGCACTAGTGCCCGACCACTAGTCAGCTACCACTCTAAATAACTCAACCTGTGCAATAATAGCAACCAAGTTAAGTAATTAAAACAACCATGTTTAGCCATACCTACTATTATGGTTTAGGCTTGGCCCTGCAATCCTTCTTGAATCGGCCCTTCTTGCCACAGTTGATGCAAGCCCTATCGCCCTTAGGCTTTGGCTTGAACTGAGTTGACTTTACCTTCAGTTGGTGAGTGTCCTTCCTAAGAAGCCTTTTGCTTCCTCTTGGAGTCTCCAGCTTGCACTAGATTGGTTCTACATCTTCTCGTGGTGCATGTCCGCGATGAACATGCTCCACCCAGTTGGAGCTTGGCGATAATACCCCCGACGACGAAGGCATCGACCAAGGGCATGCCGTCATCCACCTGGTAGAGATTTTTCATAGTTTCTCAGACGTCCTTGGCATGGAATATCTTGCTGTATGACTCTGTCAGAGAGTCCTTCATTGAATTCAAGATAAGCAGCTTGCAGAGGTTGTTATCTCTCATCCACTTGGATTGCAGAGCAGTGGCCTCAGCGACCCTTCGGCCATTTTTGCCTTCTGGAATCAAAGGCTTAGGATCTGTCAACACGTAGTCTACGCTCATGAATTGAAGATTAAGGCTGACCTTTCTCTTCCAGACGTTGTAATGCTCCATATTAAACTTCTCAAGTTTGTTAAAACTTGTATCGAGAATATTTGTATGGTTGTTCTCCATCGGATCTAATCTTGCTTTGAGATTGTTATTCCCAAAACAAATCTTAGATGGAAGAACATGAGTCGACAGTGATTTGGCAACACTTCGAGGAAGGTGCACAACTGAGATCCCGGAGGATTCAGAGAGACGAAATCAAATGTAACACTTTGAAGAAGGCACAAATGAATTTCGTAGCAGCAGCGATGAAAGCCTACAAGTGGTTTCTGATTAGATCAGAGAAGCACAAGAAGTTTCGGATTAGATCAGAGAAGAAGAGAAGGAAAGAAGAAAGAGAAAGGCAGCTTCGTTGGGGTGATGAAGATCACCGTTGCTCAAAGCAAAATTTTCCTTTATACGATCCGCTTCCAGGAACCAGCAAGTTCTTAGAAAACTTCTGGACGATTGTCAGTCAAAATTTTTGTGACTTGAACGGGCTCCCTGAACTTTACAAACTCCCTTAACTCTCTTCTTTTGTGCTTGTTAGAAAGGAGGCTAGTAGGCTCTATTTATAGAGTGGAGTGAGACTTCACCTTTTCTCCTATCCGATGTGGGACTAAAATATCAATACTCAAAAATAGAGTTTTATATTTTAGTTCATCCCACAATCAGCATAGTCGAGTGACAGTCCATGCCTACCCCCGAACACACACACGTGCATGTACGAGGCATCCTGGAGTCCGTGTCCGAGTCCGAATCCGAACGACAAAAATTAACTTGTCTCCTAGTTGGAATTAATCCTTTTTTCTTCTAGGAAAATACTCCTACATTGCACTCACTTGTGCCCTACCACATCTCATGTGCATACCTTAACACAAGCAATGCATTATATTGAGATATTCACCACTTGGTGTAGCCGATGTAGGACTATCTTTCCTAGTCTAAAGGCAAAAACACCATCAGTGTATGTTTATATGTGGGAGAGAGGTTTGCATTTGTATTTTTATAGAAAATTTGTTGTAGCAAAATTATATTTGAATAATTTAGTCAAAATAAAAACAAGTTTTGAAAATTGTAAGAAACGAAACATTTTGCCAACATAGTTGGCGGGAAACTTGGATGACTAGAATTCCGCTGGCGACAAATGGGATGAGTGAGATTTTGGCCATCCAAGTTGGTGAAAAATGTGCAGGAGGTTTCCTGTTTGGGGCCATGGGGGCGGTCCGGTTTGTGTTGAATTTCATAGTTGGCAGAAATTGGGTGTGGGGCGAACCGGTTTGGGGTGTATTTCCAAAACTATAGATATATAATTAAGGCTTTTTCTAAGGGCACTACCACTTTTACTTGGGGCTAGCCCTTACTTGGGGGCAGCCCAAGAAGGTGGAACTTTTGCTGGGGGCTGCCCACAAGTTGCTTGGAGCAAGCCCAACCCCCAAACCCTCATTTTCATTTCATTTCTTCTTTATCTTTCTCTCTCTACCAAAATCTCCCCCAAGCCCTAAAACCCCACTCTCTTCTCCACTACTCCTCCACCACTCCATTCCAAATTCTTCCTTCAAAATTTCTTCTACATTCCAAAAGACTTCAAATCCAAAAGATAACACGCAAGTCAAAACCATCATCGAAGTCTAGGTTTGTTCTTTCCTAATTTCTTCTATATTTTTCTATATTATTTTCAAATTCAAAGAATCTTTGTTAATTCTCTAAAAAGTTTTGATAAATTAGGTTTAGAATCACTTTAGGGTTCATGAATAAATTTTTCGAACACGATAATTCTCACATATTTCTTGAAACCCTAACCCTAGAACACGACAAAGGATCGTATCGTTGTGGCCGTTCGACTTCTACAGTCGTGGCTGACAACATTAGGACTGCCAGGGTTGTGGCCGTCCTAATGTAAAGTAGGACTGCCAGACTCCCTGTAGTACTCTTTCACAAATGGACTGCAGGGAGTCTGGCAGTCCTACTTTACATTAGGACTGCCACAACCTTGGTAGTCCTAATTCAATATACTTCTTAACATTATGTTTTCCTGTTGTCTATTTTCTTTTCTATTATTTAATAACAGTATGTTGTCCTGTATGTCGACGCGCAAGGAACGTACTGCGGGCTGCTCCTAAGAGAATATGACCCACCATGTCGGCGTACAAGGAACGCACTGCGGGCCTTCCTCTCGAGAGACCGATAAGAATTTCTTCTAGAAAGTGAAGTCACTGGAGGGACTAACCGATAAGAATTTCTTTTTATGCATTATATGGAGGCAGAACGAAGGCCCGACACGATAACTAGTTTGTATTTGGATGTTTAACTTATTTGGATACGATATATATATATTTGGTGTTATTTGGATATGTTTGGATGTGGATATGTTTGGATCGTATTTGGAAACATGGTTGTTCTTATTTAGATCTTATTTAGTATTATTTGGAAACTTTGTTGTTGTTATTTGGATCTTATTTGGTATTATTTGGAAACTTGGTTATTGTTATTTGGATCTTATGTGGATGTTTATATTTGGATATGTTTGGATGTGGACAAAGTTTGGATATGAAACTCTCTTCACAGATAGTTTCGTACAGGACTGCTAGCCCCTGGAAGTCCTTCATTATGTTAGGACTGCCAGGGGCATGACAGTTCTGACCCAAACTCTCTGTGAAGAGAGTTTGGGTCACAATGAGTTTCATACAGGACTGCCAGCCCCTTGGCAGTCCTTCATTATGTTAGAACTGCCAGGGGCCTGGCAGTCCTGACCCAAACTCTCTGTGAAGAGAGTTTGGGTATGAAACTCTCTTCACAGAGAGTTTCATACAGGACTGCCAGCCCCCTGGCAGTCCTTCATTATGTTCGCACTGTCAGGGGGCTGGCAGTCATACAAGACTGCCAGCTCCCTGATAGTCCTTCATTATGTTAGGACTGCCAGGAGGCTGGCAGTCCTTTGACAGTCCTTTAAACAAACTTTTTCTAGCCAGTCAGGGTCCGGGATGGTAACCACCTGTTCTCATAAAGTGATCTCACTTAGGGCAAAAGTCAACACCACGGCGAAACATATACTAATGTCACAAGGTTATCATAGTCTGTTACATTATGTTCTGACACTTAAATTGTAGCTAAGATATGAAGCAAGGATCAAGAAGACCACATAACATGGACAATGGGGTGCATTAAAGTGCACAACAGTAGAATATTGGGTTACGACGAAATGGCACACACTTTAAATACCTGTATTTTTAGTGTTTCACACACTCACACACACTTATGAATAATTTGTTTTGGTATGACTGGAAAACGGTTCTAGCTTTTTTTCGTCTTTACCTCTAATAAAATATTTTATTGCAACTCATGTGAGCTATGTTAGGTTTTTTTTTATATGACTGCAATGTCTTTGTTTTGAAAGTAATAAATTTGGCTCACCTTCATACAATATTGTCAGCACCATGGCAGTCCTTCATTATGTTAGGACTGCCAGGGGTCTGGTAGTCCTGACCCAAACTCACTGTGAAGAGAGTTTCATACAGGACTGTCAGCCCCATGGCAATCTTTCATTAAGTTAGGACTGCCAGGGTACTGGTAGTCCTATATGAAACTGGACCATTTTTTTTTCTTTCCAAAATAGCTATTATTTTCTTTGGGTGAAAAATTATTATTTTATCTTCTTGTTGTTGTGGTGGTGATTTTCTTCTGGATCTTGGAGAGGCGACAATGGAGGAGGTGGAGGAGATGAGTTTGTTGAGCTCTGTGCTGGGTTTTGTTGGATTTGGAGTTGGAATCTCTGTTGGGATTGTGATTTTCTTCTTTTTGCATAGTTTTGTCTGCAGTTTTAGATCTTCAACTGTGAATTTTTTGGAATAATTCTCGGAAAGAAAGGAAGAAAATTTTGGGAGAAAATTTGGGCTAGAGTTTAATTCTATGACCTAGAAATGTTGGGAGAGAAAAAAAGTAGAGGGAGAGAAGAAAAGAGTTGAGGTAGAGAGGAAAAGAAATGAAAAGTTGTTATTTATATCATTCTTTCGGCTAGCCCCAAGTAAAAAAAATGGATGGCAAACTTGTAATTATTTTGAACATTCTAACCCCAAGTAAAAGTGGTAGTGCCCTTAGAAAAAGCCATAATTAACTGAAGAAGAACATTCTTTGATAGAAAACATAGAGTACACACATTTTTCGAGTCAAGCTTCATTTAGATGCGTCTAGACTACACGTGTTTGGTTGAAAAGTAAGTGTTAATTAAGTGTTCTGTCGTATCATTGTTAGGAGTGTACCTAAGAATTAGGGTCAGCCCGGAAGGTTGGGTTGTCCTATCCTGGAGCTAATTTTGGTTGTCTCTTGATCCTTATTGTCAGCTGGTCCTGGTGGTCATCTGTGACCATGTCCATTGGTGGGTTCATGCCGAACTTGGAGGATTGCCCTAGCAGAAGAAAGTTGTTCAAGCCCCAAATTTTGTCCGACTTATCCCAGGGCCGACACTAAGAATGTATAAGTTATGAGTTGTTACTATATGAACACTAGGTTTTATATTGTGGTTGTCTGATGTTGGTTTTATTGATTGCAAAAAACATAGAGTACACACATTTTTTGAGTCAAGCTTCATTCAGATGCGTCTAGAGTACACGTGTTTGGTTGAAAAGTAAGTCTTAATTAAGTGTTTTGTCGTGTCATTGCTAGGAGGGTACGTAAGAATGTATAAGTTATGAGTTGTTACTTGTTACTGTATGGACACTAGGTTTCTATTGTGGTTGTCTGTTGTTGGTTTTATTAATTGCAATGTCGTCTCCAACCATGTGATTGTGCTTTTTCTAATTAATTGTTTATCTATAAAATACATATGCATTCTGTTAGAATTTTTTGTTGAACTTGGTTCCCGGGTTCCATCCAGCTTCTACTTATCACATCATTTTAGCAGAGCATGATTGCCTTTACTATGATTTATTATAGACAACATGAATAGATAGGATTAGGCTCACATAAACCAACCCTATGAAGCCTAAATAAACCAAAAATAACTCCATCCATATAAACCAATCATATAATCCCCTACCCTCTCCTGAACTAACCCATATAAAACCAACCAAAATAAACCAAGCATCATTATTCAGCCAACTCAGTTGGCGGAAAATGTGTTATGCACTTTTCCGCCATCCCGATGGCGGAACATTTCCTTCCTCACAATTTCTTAAAACTTGTTTCATTTTGATTAAATTATTCAAAAATAATTTTTCTACAACAAGTTTTCTGTATTTTTTTCATCATATAGTCTTAGGTCGTTGGTTTCAATCGGCATGACAAATTTTTTCTTTCAATTTTTGGTTAGATTGTTGTTTATTTTAGATGAATTTCAATTTTTTATTTTTTTAAAAAATAACTAGAAAATTCACGTGTGTTTGCACGTAAAAAATTGGTATTAAAAAAAATCTATGATATTGTTAAAAATTAGATAGAGATTTAAATTATATTAGAATATTTTAAATATGATCTGAATTAATTTTAATTATTATTTGATTATTTTTTTGAATTGTGGATATGTATTTAATTAGATAATAATTTGTAGTTAGTTTAAATATAATTTAAAATTTAAATATATTTTAGATTTATTATATGTTTATGTGGTTTGTAATTATTTTCCTCAACTACGTAATAAGTAAACAATAGTTATTTTTTTAAAATTTAATAATCAATGATATACATACGGCTTAGATGACTCATTTTTGAGTCGTTTCCAAGATCTATTATAATAGTAGAGATTTTTTTTCTCCATAAAGTAAGTTATTAATGTGTACTTGTAACGTGCATATGTATTGCACGTGCATAAAAAATATTAGAAAAGATATTAGAACTTTGAATATATATTTAGATAATACTATGTAGTTAGTTTAAATATTGAATATATTTTAATTAAAATTTGTTCTTTGTAGAACTTTGGATATATGTTTAAATAATACAGTATAGTTAGTTTAAATATGTTTTGAATATTGAATGTATTCTAGTTAAAATTTGTTCTTCGCATATCTTTGGATATAGTTCATAGATCTTTGGATTTTGTCACGCCCCGGAACCAGAATACTGGAGAGCGGGGGACAGACATAGCTAGCTACGTACATAGAAGTGTAATCTACCTTGATATACGGTCACGGCTGTCTAGATGTATTAGGATTTATCTACAAGCCATCAGTCTCTTATGGTCAAGAACAAGCCTAGTGTCTCAATCTTAAGCAAGTAATAATAGTTACAAGATGTTAGACCATCAGATATTCAATAGTAAGGCATCCCATATATTTCATATACAGATGATCATGAAGCTAGTCGTACAAAATGCGAAAACTAGCAAGAATTTCAGTCATACATGATCAACTCTAGGATTTGTTAATCATGTTACAGCCCGTAGGCATACAGGAATGTAAATTCAACACGAGCTAATACTTGTTCGGTGGCTAAACGCCTCAAAAGAATAATTTATAATATAGTGGAAGAGCAAAATAAAACCCACTCGTTGCCAGGGTTGCGTCTAGTGTTCACCATCTAGCTGGAAGGCTGGAAGATCCTCGGGAGCTACTCTGAAATCTGGCCATACAAAACCAGCTGGATCAGACCCCAGAAAGAGCAAATGCCACAAGGGAGGCTTCACTTAAAAACTAAAACCATCATATTAGCACATAAAGACATAATTGAAAATAAAAGACATGGGTTAAGGAAATCAGGATGATAAACGATAAGATAACTAAGGAACTATTCCGGTAACCAAGTTACAATCCATAAACCAAACAAGGACCGGGGTTGTAACCCTTCACCTGAACAGAGCTTAGTCTTCACTCATTTATCGACAAGAGTAAAGTATAACAGTAATGTGCTAAAGTAATCCTGAACTGTCACTGTCTAGATAAGACTAGACTAGACCCATCCATCAATCACGGCCAAGCAACAAGTACGGCTTGATACTTTTAACTAACTAGGGTTATCACAAGCCTAGTTACTAACAAGATGCATTGAGATGTTCCAACAGCCACAAGCCCTGCAGACTTAATCTAGGTTATCCAGTTACAAGTTGAGAGAGTTGGATTAGATGACTTGGGGGTACAACACATGACAGTATGATGGAAATGTGCCATACTTGACGGCAGGCTACAAGTCCAATTAAAGCACCCAGATAATGGGACTGCCTGTAGCTAGAAAATCTCTTCATGAACTACTTGATCAATCTAGTCATTACCCTAGTCGGATTCAGTATGAATCCCTGACCGTAGTAATCAGGAATTCATGTGTAACGCCCATATCTCGTATTACGTATTTAAAATATGTGTACGTATTTTGACCCGTATTGTATGTCTTCCTGCTTGATTTATTTTGGCATTTTATTGATTGGTTTATCTTGGTTCGGTTCGGTTTATTTGGCTTGGTTCGGTTTTGCTTGATTTTATGTGAACCAAACCACTCCCACCTACCACCACCCTCTTCATTAAATATCCCACCACACATTTCTCTTTCCTCATTAACTCTTCTTCTTCCCCACCATTACTTCTCCACCAACCTGAGATAGTGGAGAGCTTAGGCAAGTGCATCTTGCTTCATGGAGGAACCCCATTTTTATTGTTCTACTGTCTTCCTCATGTGTTTCTAAGCTACTTTAGTACTTAGCATTTTTCATTTCTGTGGTTAATTTCTTGTAGATCTGGTTTTGTGGTATTTTCGATTTCCATGAATTTTGATCTATCAAACTTGCATATTTTTGCTAGTTGATGGTTCCATGTTGTAGAGAATTCTATTTTACCCAAATTTGACCTACGGGAGTTTGGATTTGAGTTCCTATTGTTGTTTGGTGGAGCATAGAAGCCATGGTATTTTTCGTGGACATGTTCTCTGTGGGAGCCATTAATTGCACTCTGAGCCGCATGAGCATATTTGTCCCGAGCCGCATGGCCTTTGGCCATTAGCATTAAATATTTGCTTGCATTTTGCATGCAAGCAAATAGCATTAAATATTGCTCGCATTATATAATTGCTCATTAGCATTAAATTAAGTTGCATGGCCTTGCATGCAACCTATTTAGCCGCATATACCCTCAGCAGTAAACTTCATGGCCGCATGGATTAAACTTCATGCAAGCATTAAATGCTTGCATTGTTTACTTGTGGCCACATAGCATATGCGGTTCCCCATTTTTTTTTTTATTTACTGTGGCCGCATGGCCTAAGGATTAAATAATGCATGGCATCAGTAATTGCTTAAAGCATTTGCATGCTTTAGTTAATGCATGGCCTTAGTTAATGCGCTGCATGAAGTATAATGCATGGCATTAATATTTGCTTAAGGCATTAACAATATATATTAAATAATGCCTTGGCATTTGCATTAGCCGCATATATTAAATAGTGCTTGCATATGCATTAGCCGCATAATAGTTAGTGGCCGCATATGGCAGCTCATGCATGAGCCGCAGATAGCCCTTAGGCATTTGCATGGCCACGTGGGCCATTAAGCTTTGGTGAGCCGTATAGGCCTTTAATTAATGGCTCGGCCATTTTGTTTGCTTGGAACAATTGCATGCAACATTTGTTTGGAACATATTGCTTGGCCATTAAGTCTTTGTTTGACAATGCAATTGCTTGCATGCAACAGTTAGTGGCCGCATATGCTTTTTCCTTTCCCCCCTCCATTATTTAATTCATGGCCGCATGGCCCCTTAATTAAGCTGCTTGCATGCAACTTACCTGAGCCGCATGGCCATTAATTTTTTTGAGCCGCATAAGTCCACGTCCTTGCCCCTGCTAATATTTAACTACCACATGTATGCTTGTGCTATATTAATTGTTCCCTGACACGATGGTGACCCGTTGTGGTGCACTTTTGACAATGACATGACATGATAGTGGCCCGGTGTGGCACACTCTTGACAAGTAGACTTGACATGATAAACTTGACATGATATACTTGACATGACAAACCTGACATGATATCTTGATAAGCTGCTACGACGGCTGTCTGACATGACAAGTATGAATGACCTGGACACCGTGGATGATTGTGCTTGTACAAATGAACCCGTCTTGTCTTGCTTCATGTCTAGGACAGGGACCCCTGAGTACCACGGTCGGGGGTACCCACCGAAATCGACTAAGGCTAACAACTAGAATAATCCAGTAGTCATGAAGCGATTTCCCAGCTACAGGCAATCCCGTTATCTGGGCGCCCCACTTGGGATCTGTAGCCTGCCGTCGAGTAGGGCACATTTCCAGCACACTATCATGTGTTGCACCCTTATTGTACTAATATTCGACCTGGATAACCTGGATGGTCTGTAGGGCTTGTGGCTGTAGAACAATCTCACTGCATCTTGCTAGTAACTAAGGCTTGTGATAACCCTAGTTAGTTAAAGTATCAAGCCGTACTCCTTGCTTGGCCGTGAATGTTGAATGGAGTTCAATCTGTCTAGTCCTGTCTTGATCCTGTACAAGATTGTTACATGTCCTGATTTCTTATATTATCTTACCGATAAATGGTGGGAGAAATCAAGTTCTGTTCAGACGAAGGGTTACAACCCTGGTCCTTGTTTGGTTTACGGGTTGTTACCTGGTTATCTGAATAGTCCCATGGTTATCTCATCGTATATCACCTGTCATGCTTTTCTTTAATTACTGTCTTTTATTATGTAATTATATTCTTGTGCTAATTGCTGGTTTTTAGTTCCTAGGTGAAGCCTCCTTGTGGCACTTGCTCTTTCTGGGATCTGACCCAGCTGGTTTTGTATGGCCAGATACCGGAGCAACTCCAGAGGATCTACCGACTTTCCAGCCAGATGGTGACCACTAGACGGAACCCTGGCAAGGAGTGGGTTTATTTTGGCTCTCCCTTGTAAAATTATTCTTTTGAGGCGTTTAACCGCCGAGCAAGTGTTAGCTCATGTACATTTTTACTTACTGTCTGCCTACGGGCTATATCATGATTGACAGATCCTAGGGTTGATCTTGTATGACTAAACTCTTGCTAGTCCTGACATTTTCTAACGACTAGCTTCATGATCAGCTGAATATGTAATGTTTGGGACGCCCTACTATTGTATATTTGGTGATCTTACATCTTGTGGCTTTACTTACTTGCTTGTGATTGAGACACTAGGCTTGTTCATGACCATAGGAGACTGTTGGCTTGTAGTTAAACTCTCATATATCTAGACAACCGTGACCGTATAGTGGAGTGGATCCCATTTCATTATACGTAGCTGGCTATGTCTACCCCCGCTCTCCAGTGTTCTGGTTCTGGGGCCTGACACCATGTCCTAGACATGATACAAGACAAGACATGTAGCTTGTACAGGCGCAACCAAGAGAATCAACCATGGTGTCAAGACAAGAGTTACTTAGCAAGTCCAGGTAGCTGTCGCAACAGCATTCAAGATTATCATGTCATGTCAGGTTACTTATCATGTCAAGAGTGCGTCACAACGGACCACTATTAAGAATTTCATGTCAAGGTTGCTTGTTAAGAGTGCGCCACGACGGGCCACTATCGTGTTCTATCCCTACATTATCATGAATGAGAGAAACTTGCATAAAATAGCTAGTAACATATTCTTGAAGCCAAGGAAAAGATCTACAACTTTCATGTTGGAAGTTGGAAGAAATTCTGGCCACAATTCAGCCAAATAGGGCATAAAACAGCCAAAATAGGCACTATGCGGCCAGATACTATGCATCTATGCAGACTGGCACTATGCAGCCATGCGGACTGGCACTATGTGGCACTATACAGCCATGCGGACTGGTACTATACGGCACTATACAGCCATGCGGACTGGCACTATGCAGCCATGCGGACAGACACTATACGACACTATGCAGCCATGCGGACAGGCACTATGTAGTACTATGCAGCCATACGGACTGCCATGCGGACTGGCACTATGCGATACTATGCAGCCATGCGTACAGACACTATACAGTACTATGCAGCTATGCAGACATGCACTATGCAGCACTATACAGCCATGCGGACCGGCACTATATGGCACTATGCAGCCATGCGGACTGGCACTATGCGGTACTATACAGCCATGCGGACATGCACTATACAACACTATACAGCCATACGAACAGGCATTTTGCGGCACTATGCAGCCATACGGACAGGCACTATACGGCACTATACAGCCATGCAGACAGGCACTATGCGGCACTATGCAGCCATGCAGACATGCACTATTCATTGTCCCTGCCAGAACCAGGACAAATGAACATAGAAGATGTCCAAAACTTGCTTTGACCATAACTTTCTCAAAACAAGTCGAAATCTAACTTTTCAAAGGTCAAAATTGTGTAGAATCAAATTCTCTACCACATAGAACACTTAGTTTTTGAAAACAAGTAAATTTGATAGATCAAAACCCAAAAAAATCGAAAATGGCACAAACTTAGATCTACAAGAAAATATCTACCAAATTGAAAAATGCCAAGTTCTAAAGTGTCATAGAATCGTGTAAGAAAGACAATGGAACAAAAAGAATCAGGTTCCTCCATGAAGCAAGTTGTACTTGCCTAGGGTTTCTTGGTAGGTGGAGAGAGTTATGAGGAAGAAGAAGAAGTAATAAAGAGTAAAGGAAGAGAGAGAAAGTAGTTGGGGGTTTATAAAGAGAGGGGATAGTTTAACATGTTGAACCAACCATCAAAATAAACCAAACAAAGCCATCCAAAGCAAGTCAAGTTGGACCAACCCAACCCAAGGTCAACCCTAGTCAAGATACATCAAGGCAAGCCATAAAGAAATACGAAAATATAGTAAATAATATACGGATCGAAATCCGTATACGTATACTGGAAATACGTATAACAAAAAACGGGAGTGACAGATATATGTTTAGATAATATCATGTAGTTAGTTGAAATATAGTTGAAATATTGAATATATTTTAATTTGATTTATTATATATATGTTTATAGGATTTTGGATATTTGTTTACATAGTTGTAAGGATTTTAACTTATTTTTTAAATTAGTTACAAGGATTTTAATTTACATAAGGATATGCATACGGCATGATGGTAGTTAATTATAAGAATTTATTTTTATTTATTTATTTGTTTGTTTATTTATTTATTAGTGCAAGATATACAAACGGTTTGGACGGCTCACTTTTGAGACGTTTTCGAGCTGCATTATAATAGCAGAGATGTCACGTGAGTTTTGAAATATTATTAATGTATATCGTCAACATAATGGTTTTCGACTACAAAGTGACATGCTAAAAAGTATGCACTTTAAGAAATACATAAGTGTTGTAGTTAGCTTGTAACCAATTTATAACATAAATTTTTATAGAGAGCATCAAATTTTAAAGAAACTACGGAGAGAAAAAAATAGTTTGAAAATTTTGCAAACGAAAGAACATATACGCTTATTAAGGGCGTTATTGGTTTCAGAATTGTCAAGTCCAAAACTCCTTACTATGGATGTTTTCAATTTATTGTAAAAAAAAGGAAACTCATACATCTTCCACTATATAATGAGGCTTCAAAACGACTCAAAAGTGAGCCGTCTAAGCCGTCATTATATCATGGTCCATTTAATTTAAAAATAAATAAATTATGCAAACAAATGTTGAAAAAAGTTTAAAATTATTATATATATTCAATATGGGGAATCGAACTCAACTAAACAATAAGAATACCTCCCACCTTAACCACATGAGTTAGAAGAGATATTTGACTATAATTAAATAATGTTCTTTTTTTTACATTATTATACGTGCGAAATACGTGCGTTTACTAGTCCTTAATAAGGTGTTTGATTTTTTATATAATATTTTTATAAGTTTTCTATACAGAATAGAGTATTGATAGATTTAAATAATATGTGAGTTTTTTGTATCTCAATTTGTTAGAATATATGTTTGTGGACTCAAGGTCTTCAGTTCAAATCTTAATGGACGTAATATTTTTGTAATTTTTTTAAGTTGTGGATTAAAAAAACATCTTCCACTTTAAAAAATACAAAAATGTTACATCCGCTAAATTTGAACTACTTTTTTAGTTTGTTATTTTAGAAAAAAATCACTTCCACTTAAAAAATATAACATCCATTGAAATTTGAACCACTTCTTTTCCATAATTTCTAACCAACTAAGTTACAACAAACTTGTATATTACTTAAATTTACCAATACTTTATTCTGTATAGAAAACTTATAAAAAAATATTAAAAAGGGGAAATTTTTCAAAAGGACCTTACGAAGGGGGATTTAGTAAAAAAAATTTGAAAACGCCCGTAGTAAGGACGTTTTGGACTTAAAAATTCTGAAACCAACAAAAATGCCCTTACTAAGAGCGTATTTGTTCTTTGTTTGCAAATTTCTCAAACTATTTTTTTAATTTTTTTAAATTTGATGCTTTGTATGAAAATTTATGAATTTATAATTATTCTTCCAACTATAACTTACAAAATAACTCTCTCCTCATGTGCCAATTTATAATGTTTTTTAGTTTAGGAATGTGAGGATAGAGTTATTTAATTTATTTTTTGTTTAATTTAGCAAAATAGAAATGTATGAACATGTTATCTGTTTAAGGAAAAAACTATTTTTAGTTTTTTTTATAATGTAGCTTCAAATATTTAGTTTAGTACTGAATATTGCTTATATAGAGAAAGAAATAGAGAGTAAATAGATAATAATAATAATAATAATAATAATAATAATAATAATAATAATAATAATAATAATAATAATTACTTTTATTATATTATTATGTAATTAAAACTAGTTATATTTCAAGAATAATTTAAAATAGTGAATTTCTCACTTCCAAGAAACATCCAAACAATGGATTTATCAATTTTTTTTACTTCTAACCTTCACTTCTTCGATCCACCCAAACGAAGGAAGTGTAAAAACATGCATACGTATGTGACGCAGTCTGATAGCGGAACATGTAAGACCTCTGAATTTCATATTTTATTTTTGGTATTTATTTAGAATTAATTAATTAATATTAATATCTTATTTTAAAATTTAGCATAAAGATCTTTACCGTAATTTTGACTTTAGGAGCACAACAAATTCTATTTCTTTCAAACAAATTTTGTATGCTTAACCTAGTGACGCATACTTCCATTCCTGACTATCATTTTCCACTCAAACGTATATTCTTGTGCATTTTTTTTATCGCACAATATTCGAGCCAAAATCTCAATTTCTAGCACCAATAGTGCAACCGTTGACCATTCCAATTTAAATTGGAGACCCAATTTTGACCAATTCTTTCGACCTAATGCATGGTCATGATCTAATCTAAGTCTAAACACACATGATACATGTGTGCGACTCAATTGAACCTATGTGCTACCTACTCTCAATAGTCACAATGACCCATTTCCTAGTCAATAGGACCAACCTAGTCAAACTAAACCGCAACGACCCAAACCTGACCCAACTGGAAGTAGTTGGACTTAACCTAGGTTTGACCATCCATATTAGACATCATTTTAGTTTTGGACATCCAAGGGTTTATTAAATCATTAGGGTGGAATGTGAAAGGGAAGGGGTTATAACTTGTGACTTTTTCTTACCCCATTGGTAACTCCTCATCATCAAAGCCATAACCCCCCCCCCCTCGATCACCTTCCCCATTCAAAACTCCTGAAGACATTTCTTCCTAACCCTCTTCCAAATAATTTCTCTTCACAAACAATTCCCCAAAACCTTTTCCATCTCCCTCCACACCTCCATCTATCCAACTCTATCCAGGCTGAATCCGAATTTAGCTAGTCTCCACCAATCCGCTCATATCTCTCTCCACAGTAAGTATATTTCTCTCAAATTTTGTATGCTTCTTCCTCTCTTTGTTCTTATCACTTTCTCTTCATAAACCTTCCATCAAAACTCACTCTAAGTTCCTCAAAACAGCCCCTCCATCAGAGGTGTCCAGGCTGAATCCGGATTCAGCTCTACACCAAAACAGTCGTTTCCTAACGACTATAAGCGTTAGGAAAAATATTCCTAATGTTTTTTTACCATTGCTTCCATGGCATGGGAAATTTTTCTACCTTAGCATCTGTTGCCATGAAGCATAGGTTGGCTGAGCTACGTGGCTTCTCTTCTTCTTCAGAATTACTAGCAGATGCTAGTGTTGGCATAGTTTCTAGTTGTAGACCTTCTCTTGTTTGTTTGATCATATCTGCTTCCCATCCTTATAACAGGGTAGTCCTTCTTGATGTGTCATGTTCTTTTACAGCGAAAGCAGATAGGTTCTTCATCATCGCTGGAATCTTTCTTCTTCTTGTTCGACTTCTCATATCTGAGGAATCTTCTGAAGTTTCTTGTCATAAGGGCCATTTGTTCGTTGTCTTTTGGAGCTGGCTCTTCAAAATCCTTAAGGTCTAGCTCATGCGTCATAAGCTTTCCCATAAGGGTTTCAAGAGTCATGGTTGTGAGATCATTTCCTTCAATAATGGTCGTCGCTTTAGGATTCTAGTTCTTCGTTAGTCCACGAAGCACCTTCTGAATCTTCTCGTGAAGGAAAGATAGAGGATTAACAATATCTAGGAACCGAGTAAACATATTTGTAATAGTCTCATTAGGCTTCATTTTGAAGACCTCATACTCTTGTGTTAGTCTTGAGATTTTAGACTCCTTCACTTATGAAGTACCATCATGAGTAATCTCAAGAAGTTTCCAAACCTTGTGAGACGTGACATATGTAGAAACTCTACTGAACTCAGTTTTATCTATTGCACAAAATAATGCATTGATGGCTTTTACATCAAGACTAGCTTGTTTTTTTTCACTGTCGGTATATCCGTCTAATGGTTTTTCAACTATAACACCTTCTACCATAATAGTTAGTGGTTTTTTATATCCATTCATGACAATCGACCATAAGAAAGTACGTATAGGCAACTCTATAGGGGGGTGAATAGACTATGTGTTGATAATACCCAATTAAAAATAATTCTATTCAAGTCCACCCAAAAGAAATAATAACCAGAGTATAAGTGCGGAATATAAATAGGAATATAAATAGGAATATAAATAGGAATCAGAGAAGCATACGCAGACACAACAGTTTTTAACCTGGTTTCCTTCGTGGAGGACTAGTCCAGGCCTGAGAACCAGGATTGAAATCCACTAATTGTGAAATAGCGTACAACCACGTCCATTTGCTCAGAAGAGCATGCCAACTTCTTACAGATTCGCGGATGGCGAGACTTGGAATTGTCCAAGTTACTTCTTTTGAAACTCTTGCACACAAACTTCTAGTTGACTCGCAGTGAGCACCTTGGAGGCTTGGGAAGTTATGTGGCTAGTTAGATGAGAAGAATAAGCTCTTGAATGTATATGCTCTAGGAGAAAAGAAGATGAGAAGATTGGATGATTGAAAATGAGAGAAATCAAGGCCTATATATAATAGTCTAGAGAGGTAGAGTTCGGCCAGAACTATGTCCAAAATATTCAAATATTTAGCCGTTGGACAACTAGCAACCAGCAAACCCTAAAAATTAGGTCCTAAAATTACGGTGGCAGTGTTCGGCCCAAACTCTGTGTAGGGCAGAGTTCGGCCCGAACTCTGTCTCCTAGGGGACAGAAAGTTCAAGTGGGCTTTTTGGGCTTTCTAGGTTTTGGAGTTTGTTTGGTGGAGCTTGGGTATTAAGTCTAGGGTTGAGATACTCAGTGCGACTTAACTTACAATAGCCTAGACTCAATAAAAGGCAAAAATACAGACTCCGATTATAAGTAACAGCAGCACTGTCGAAGCAATCGTCGATGATGTCTGTCTTGAACTGATATGTGATGACGTTCTGTTATGGAGCTTGATGGAGCTTGATGTGTCAAGTTGGATTATAACAGATATCGTCTTGTTAATTATCAAGATTAGGTTGACTGTGATCAAGTTTGGGTCAACAATCTCCCCCATTTTGATAATTTACAAAAACACGATATTTATATGTCGCAACATTCATACTTGGAAACATGGAATAAAGACAGTAGCTCCCCAGTAGATGAACATGTCGGCTCCCCCGTAAATAGATATGTCCTGAGACAAGTTCTAATCCAAGCAAGCAAAACATAATATATATAGAAGCTCAAAGCACATATCAAGTATTCCCAAAGCAAATATCAAGTATACTCCCCTTTTGTCATTTAGCAAAATGAACTAATGGCTCCACAAAAAAATAGACAAAGTGAATGCATACAATCACACAACTAGGAACCATAATCATAAAAAGAGAAAGTACTAGCAGTTTGATAACTCATAATAAACCGAAGTGCATAGTTTTGAAAGAAATACAATGCATGAAGGAAATAGAAATACTACATCTCAAAGTTTTAAAAACTACTACATAAAGCATAATGAAACTATAGCCTAACTTCAGCAGCATCAGCAGGTACTAAACCATGACCATCATGGAGCACGAGATGGACCAGCAGACGTTGGCAGAGTGACAAGGGTTAACAAAGGCCCCGTCCGGGTCCAGATACCGCCTGACCCATGTGTCGTCAATATGGTAACCTTCGCGAGAAGGGTCCCGTACAATAGGAAACGACATAGTATGATGGGTGGCCAGGGTGTACTGGAGGTCGTACAGCGAGTTGCTGATAGCACTCATCTGAAGGGTGGTGCGATAGTCCAACTGGGTCCAGCGGTCGCCTTTCAAACGGAAGTGATCGCGTAACATCGCCTGGATGGAGTCAAGAGTAGCAGGAGGCTCGGGCTCAGGAGCATCAAAGTCAGAAGAAGCAGCAGCAGCAATAGTCCGACATGCCTTGGATAAAAAAGCAGGAGTAGGTAGGAACTGACAGTCATCAAGAGGGATATTGAAGGCACAAATTTTTTTTGGAAGGTATATGGCATAGACTAAGGATTTTGGTTTTGGTCTCGCACGAATCATCCAATCCATCATCGTGCAAGGGAAGTTGAACGGAAGACAAAAGTGAAGATGATATAGAGCCGATATCTCATGATAAGTGACTTCATCGGTAGATCTCACTTTGGGCAAGATCGAGGAAAAAATGATCCGATGGAGTTCATAAAAATAATTTTTGAGATATTTGGCTCGAAGCTTGCGAGGACGTGTGTTAGGAGAACACAACGCATCCTTGAAACCCTCAAGAGTGACCGAGAAATTGGAACTGTCGGGCATCAACAAGTTTGTTCCGAGTGTTTGGTTCCGGGAGGTCAACGTAATCGATAAGTTTGAAATCGTCAAAGGATATATCAGTGCGGGCGACACGAGAATAAATCCTAGTGTCGTCATCAGTTAAATTACAGTAAAACATCTGTATGGCATTGAGATTGACACAAGATGAAGTTGAGACAAGTTCATCGAGGCATAAATCGTGAAAAAGTGCGTTATATGCTAAAAAAATTGTAAAATTTATCGAATGGCCCGGGAACACACTACGTGAGCAAAAATTCATGTAGCACTCATTGGATGCATCCAATAAGACAAAAATTTGCTCATTGTAGGTGTTAGGATTTGTTGGAGGTGGTAGATTGAACAAAGGATGACTTGGAGGAGGAGGAGGAGGAGGAGGAGGAGCGTTAGATGAAGATGCCCCCTCACTTCTCAACCTCTTTCCTCTACCAAATAACTTAGGAGCCATTGATAAAGAAAAGATAAATTTGAAAGATATGATAAATAGGAGTTATACCTTACAAAAGTAGTTGGAGATGGAAGAGATCCACCAAAAATCCTTAAATCATGAGTTTGGGGAAAGATAGCCCTAAGATTTGAATTTTCTAGGGTTAGGGTTTGAGGAGAAAGCGTTTAGATAGAGGTAGAAGAAGAGAAAAATGATGTGGAAGAGAGAGAGTTCAGGTATATGAGCAATAGGGCCAGCAGGTCGGGTTAAATCGTGGTCGTCAGATCAAAAAATGGATAGCCAAGAGCAGCTGGGGGTTCTGGAAGCAAGCACACAGAGTTCGGCCTGAACTCTGTGTAGGGCAGAGTTCGGCCCGAGTTTTGTGGCTCTGGATCCAGAACTGCAAAAGAGAAAAAAAAGATTTTGATGAATTTTAAAAAATCTTGAATGAGAAATAATGAATGGTAAAAGCCATATAATAGTGTAGCCATATAATAAATTTTTGTTAAAACAATGATCATCACAGTGGAACTGCCTCAGGTTAGCTGTAGGGGCCGGATCCCAGCTAGCGGTAGTCCGAAGACTAGTACACCGTATCGCTTAGGCTTTTACGCCTTGTTGTCAGAAGGGTCCTTTCGGCTTGTACCCAAAGCAGTGTCCCTATAAACAATATATGTTCACACAGGTACACATTATTGTGTGACAGATTCATCCAAAATTCCTAACTCTCGACAAAGAAAATTGAAGCACTCTTCGGCTAGTGGTTTTGTAAAGAAATCTGCTAGCTGATATTTAGTGTCAATGAATTCTAAGTTAATAGTGTCGTGCTGTTCATGTTCATGCAAGAAATGATGTCAAATCTCTATATGCTTTGTGCGTGAGTGACAAACTGGGTTCTTGGTCAAATTTATTGTACTATTGTTATCACAGAAAATAGGTATGTGATTGAATAATAAGTTATAGTCTTCAAGAGTTTGCTTCATCCACTGAATCTGTGCACAACAACGACTAGTTACGATGTATTCAGCTTCTGTTGTGGATAGTACGACAGGTTGCGATGTATTCAGATTCTGTTCTTGCTAAACCATGAGACTAAAGCCTTTCCTAACAAATGCCACGTGCCACTGATATTCTTACGGTCAACTTTGCATCTCGCAAAATCTGTATCAGAATATCCGATTAATTCAAAAGAAGTGGTTTTGGAATACCACAAGCCTACCGTAATCGTTCCTTTAAGATATCTAAAGATACGCTTAACAGCGGTCATGTGTGATTCTTTAGGATTAGCTTGATATCTAGCACATAAGCAAACGCTAAACATAATATCGGGACGACTGGCAGTTAAACACAATAGACTACCAATCATACCATGATACTTACGTTGATAGACCGGTTTGCCACTTTCATTAGGTTCTAGCTTTGTTGTAGTAGCCATAGGAGTGCTGATAGGTTTGATGTTGTCAAGCTCGAACTTTTTCAGCATGTCCTTTGTATAGTTCGACTGACTAATAAAGAGGCCTTGCGAGTATTATTTGATTTGTAGTCCAAGAAAGTAGTTGAGCTCCCCCATCATGCTCATCTCAAACTAGTTCTGCATGCACTTGGCAAAATCTTTGTATAGACCCTCATTAGTAGATACAAATATGATATCATCTACATAGATTTATACTAGTAAAACAGTTTCATCAAGGGAGTCTCAATTTTCCCTTTTAAAAAACCTTTATCAAGTAAGAAAGTACTAAGGCGTTCATACCAAGCTCGAGGAGCTTGTTTGAGACCATAAAGAGCTTTCTTAAGTTCAAAAACATGGTCGGGAAATTTATGATTTTCAAAACAAGGGGGTTGCTTGACAAAACCTCTTCTTCAATAAAACCATTTAGAAAAGCACTTTTTACTTCCATTTTAAAAAGTTTAAAGTTTTGGAAATTTGCAAAGGCACAAAGCATCCGAATAGATTCAAGTCATGCAACAGGAGCATACGTCTCATCGTAATCGATATCCTCCTCTTGGTTGTATCCTTGAGCTACGAGACGAGCCATGTTGCGAGTGACCGAACCGTCCTCATTAACTTTGTTACGAAAAACCCATTTGGTACTAATGATTAAATGATCAGCAGGTCTAGGAACAAGTTCCCAAACCTGATTTCGTTCAAATTGGTTGAGTTCTTCTTGTGTTGTAGATATCCAAAATTTATTGTTAAACGCTTCTAAAACATTTTTAGGTTTAATTTAAGAAATAAAAGCAGTGCTAGCAATGGAATCTCTTAAAGAAGATCGAGTACTTACCCCTTTTGATACCTCACCTATTACTAAGTTTTTAGGATGTGAAGGTTTGAATTAGAACTTCTTTGGTAAGCTCTCCAGAGAACTGGTTTTGGGTGGTGTATCCACAGGAGTAGAAGTTGATGGCACATCATTATCGGGAATGATAGCTATACTATTGTCCTCATCAAAAGTTACGTTAGTAGACTCCTCAATAATCATGGAGCGTTTGTTGAATACTCTATATCCCTTACTCTTGGCAGCATAACCAAGAAGAATACCTTCGTCAGCTTTAGCAACATGCCTAAGTTGTCGTTGGTATTCAGGATAAAGCAGCGACAGCCAAACACTCGAAAGTAAGAAACATTTGGAGTTCTACCAAACCAAAGCTCATAGGGTATTTTCTTCGAAATAGGTCGAATCAAAACCCTATTCAAAACATGGCACGCTGTGCTGACAGCTTCTGCCCAAAAATATTTTGGAAGTGAAAATTAATTCAGCATAACTCTAGCCATATCGCCAAGAGTCATATTCTTCTATTCCACAACACCATTTTGTTGAGGAGTTCTAGGACAAGAAAACTCATGATTAAAGCCATTTAAATCACAAAACTTTTCAAAATTGGAATTTTTGAATTTGCCACCATGATCACTTTGAATACGAGTAATCATGTAGCCTTTTTCATTTTGGACCTTTTTAGCAAAAAATTTGAAAACTGAAATAGTATCACCTTTATTTGCAAGAAAGAAAACCCATGTGAATCTTAAAAAATCATCAACAATTACAAAAGCATAGAGTTTTCCGCCAAGACTGGCTACTCTACTAGGACCAAATAAATCCATATGGAGTAATTACAAAGGTCGAGTGGTACTTACAATGTTGATGAATTTTAAAGAAGATTTGGTAGCCTTATTCTTTTCACATTCGGCACATATCGTATCCTTTTTTAATATGATTTCAGGCTATCCTCTTACTAGCTTCTTTGTAGATAGTCTTGATATGGTATCCATGTTAGCATGACCAAGACACTGATGACATAATAGCCTTTCATATTTGTAGGCGTAAAGGCATCTACCTGCACTATTAGTATCTCTAGATAGATAAAAATATATATGTTATCTTCCCTTATCCCTTAGAATGTGATGTCTCCAGATGATCTATCATAGATGAAGCATTTAATTTTACCGCAGTTAATATCATATCCGTGATCAGCAAGGTGACTAATGTTGAGCAGATTATGCTTTAACTCTATCACTAAACAGATATCCTTAATAACGAGAGAAGGAGGATAAGCAATTGTATCGTTACCTATGATATAGCCTTTCAGACTATTGTCGAAGGATACATATCCTTTCCTTTTCATCGATAGTGTTGCAAAAAGATTAGCATCTCCAGTCATATATCGCGAGCACCCAATATCGAGAATCCATTTACTTCTAGTTTGAGAAAGAAGGCCTACCTACACCATGAGTAGATGTGACCTTTGGTACCCAGATTCTTATAGGTCCTGAAAAGTTAGTCTTCGGTACCCATGCATATAGATTAATATCGACTACTTTTCTAATTCTACAATGTGGTGATATATGTCCATGTAAACCACAGTAAGTACATGTAGCATGTATATTGGTGTTGGGTGCAGGATGATAGTGATGTATATATGTGGGTGCAGGATGATGATAACTAAGTGTAGTAGTAGGATGATGATAATAATTATGTGTAGTAGTAGGATGATTATAACTACGTGTGTGTGTTTTACGTGTTGCATGTGAGTAGGTGTACATAAAGGCATGTTTTTGTGTGGTATGTGGATGAGTGTTCTTATAATGACGTGCTCTCTTGTGTTGAGCCGTTTGGTGTTTAGTGTAAGTATTATGATTATGAGACTGAGTTTGAGGTTGAATAACCTGTTTACCCAGTCTAATCTCTAATTTTATAGAGGCAGCATGCAACTCATCACATTTATCAGTAAGACCATTTATTCTACCAGTAACAATCTTGTACTTGTTCTTCTCTTCTGTAAGTTCTTTATTTAAAGTAGTGATATCATGTGCTTGCTTCTCAATAAGAGATTCGGCATCGTGTAAACTTAACTTAAGCTTAGATACCTCCTTAGTATTTTTCGTGGATGTAGTGTTTCTAACATTTTCTAATAAGCATAAAAGTCTATGGATCTCGGCTTCATGAGCCGTAATTTTATCCTTAGCATGTTTATATTTGTTAATAACCTTTCTGTGGTCTTCAAGTAGATCACTAAAGGCATCACCTAGTTCATTAAAAGAAAAGTCATCAAAAGAATCATTTATCTTATCTGAAGTTGCCATTAGGCAGATATTTGTCGTGTCTTGCAGAAAGTCCTCTTCTTCGTCTGAATCACTGGCTTCGCTTCCTGCCAGATGCTAGTGTTGGCATACTTCCTTGAGGTTGGCTTCTTGTACGGCTTTTCATATCTGCTTCCTTTCTTTGCTACAGGACAATCTTTTCTTACGTGTCCCGTCTTCTTGTATACGAAGCAGGTGGGTTCTTCCTCATCATCTTTTTGTTCCTTCTTTCTTCGGTTAAAGCATAGGAACTTCTTGAAATTTTGAACTATAAGTGCTTGATTGTCACCTTTGGAATCGTCGTCATCTGTTTCCTCTGTGATGGTTCTTCGGCAATGAGCTCTTAAGGTAATTTCTTTTTCTTTTGGAGTAGTTTCTTCAAAATCTTTGAGGTCGAGCTCATGCGTCATCAGCTTGTCCATCAGAGTTTCTAGTGACATAGTCGTAGATCATTTCCTTCGATAATCGCCGTGACCTTGCGGTTCCAAATCTTCGGCAATCCTCTTTGTACTTTGCGTATCCTTTCATGGTTGGAATATACTTTGCCAAGGGAAGATAGAGGGTTGACGATGTCGAGGAATCTTATGAACATCTGAGTAATCATCTCATTTGGCTTCATTTTGAATGCCTCGTATTTTTGTGTCAGACGGCTGATCTTTGATTCTTTAACATGTGTGGTTCCTCCATGAGTCACCTCCAGAAGCCTCCATACTTCGTGTGAGGTGGAGCATGTAGAGACCCAGTTGAATTCAGTCTTGTCTATTGCATAAAAGAGGGCATTAATAGCCCTAGCATCTAGACTTACCTATTTCTTTTCTTGGTTAGAATATTTGTTATGGGGTTTTTCAATAAGAGTCCCCTCGACAGCTGGCAGGCTTTTTGTAACCATCCGTGACGATGGTCCACAGATCAAAGTCTAGAGACTTAAGATAAAAACTCATCCTAGTTTTCCAATAGGTGTAATTAGTTTCATCAAATAGGGGTGGCCTATTTGTGGACTATCCCTCACCATAGTTGGAAAATGTAGGTTGTGTGGTTGCCATGGATCAGCTCTTAGGATGTTAATCCGATATAAGAGAATAGTGCTCTGATACCAATTGAAGTACGTGTTTGCAATTTTAGAGGGAGAGGGTGAATAGAGTATCTGTTGATAATACCCAATTAAAATAATTCTATTCAAGTCTACCCAACAGAAATAATAATCTATAAGTGCGAAAAATAAATAGGGATCTGAAAAGCATACGCAGACACATCAGTTTTTAACCTGGTTTTCCTTATGGAGGACTAGTCCAGGCTTGAGAACTCTAGCTCAAGATTAAAATTCACTATTTATGAAATAGCGTACAACCACGTGCCTTTACTCAGAAGAGCACGCCAACTTCTTACAGATTCACGGATGGCGAGACTTAGAATTATCTAAGTTACTTCTTTTGAAACTCTTGCACACAAACTTCTAGTTGACTCGCACTGAGCACCTTGGGGCTTGGGAAGTTTTGTGGCTAGTTAGATGAGAAGAATAAGCTCTTGAATGTATAGGATCTAGGAGAAGAGAAGATGAGAAGATTGGATGATTAAAAATGAGAGAAATCAAGGCCTATATATACTAGTCCAGAGAGAAAGATTTCGGACAGAACTTTGTCCCAAATATTCAAGTATTTAGCCGTTGGACAACTAGCAACCAACAAACCCTAAAAATCTGGTCCTAAAATTAAGGGGCTGAGTTCGTCCCGAACTCTGTGTGGGGCAGAGTTCGGCCTGAACTCTATCTCCTATGGGGTAGAAAGTTCAAGTGGGCTTTTTGGGCTTTATAGGTTTTGGAGTTTGTTTGGTGGAGCTTGGGTATTAAGTCTAGGATTGCGATACTCAGTGAGACTCAACTTACAATAGCCTAGACTCAATAAAAGGTAAAAATACAAACTCAGATTATAAGTCACAGCAGCACTGTCGAAGCAATCGTCGATGATGTTTGTCTTGAACTGATATGTGATGAAGTTCTATTTTGAAGATTGATGGGTCAAGTTGGATTATAACAGATATCTTCTTTTTAATTATCAAGATTAGGTTGTGTCACGATCCGCACCCACTGCTAGGGTACGAGAACGTAACAACGCCCAGCCTACGCCGCAGTGTCGGTGGTAGAACGCTGTCCTAGGTCAATCATCTATCAATACCAAAGTACCTGTACAGTTTATACTCTCCGAATGGAGGTGACATAACAATATACATCTCAATCACATCTAGGGTAGAAGAACGAAAGATAGATAGATAGATAGTAACTCAAGAGAACAGTATCATAGATGAATAAGTCTAAGTGTCTAGTACAACATAATATCCAGAACTGTCAACTCATAATACAAAAGTCTAAGAGTCTATACATCTCCACATCTCAAAATACAACTCAGAAAGTGAGAGAAAAGTAAATATAGAAAAGACTGTCTAGACTAAACTGGTCTAGACTACTGGAACAACATCCTCAGCTGCAGGTGGATCCTGCTGGGGGTCCACAACATAAGTATCATCTAGTCCTGCTCCAAAATAGGTAGACACCAGGGCCTCATCCTCATCCTCTGTAATATTTTCAACAGGTCCAATCAGGACGGGAATGAGCACAATACATCTCACGCAGTGCATATCATGTTAGGAAATACGATACAGGCAATAGAGTAAGATACATGAACTGCTGAAAGGAAATATACGCTGTAAAAGAGATAGCTGTAATGAAATATCTACTGTATATAGAGAACTATAAGTGACTAGTGATGTAGAGCACAAGATAGGCATGTGAATGGCTAGAATTTGCACATGATTACACTACTGAGTTTGCACATGATTACACTACTTTGGAATTATTCACATGACCACTTCTACTCTCCCGTTTCCCCAATCAATACACAAGGATCTATACAAGTTACGTTATTGTACATGATATCATATGGGGCCCATGAAAGGGTGCACATGATAGTATACATGAGAGCTCAGTAAACATGAGAGTACATGATCACATGAGTGTACATGAATAATGAAAGCATGGGTGTACATGATGATAGTGAAACATACATAACATGAAGTACCCGATGCTCCCGAGGGGGATAACATCTCATGTAAAGATCCATATAGTACCAATCCGTGTTACAATGTGACAGCAACAAGTAAAGTAATCTAGAGCGAGAAGTAAAGCCTGAACAAGTATGAAACGGTCAGAGAATGTACTCGCCTGATAACTGAATGTCTGAAGAGGATATACTGCCTGAGGAGAGGTGTCTGGCTCCTAATCAGAGCAATATAAGTCACAATGTATCCACAATGGTAAAAATAAAGTTTACAATGCATACTACATGATTCTAGGTCAATTTGGTCAAAAGTCAACTCTAATAGTCAAACTAGGTCACAGGAAGTCACACTTGGTCAACTCTAGATAATTCTACAGTCAACTAAGTCAACTTAAGTCAAATTTAGACTAATCAAGGTTCTGATCAACTTTAGATTAGTCAACAAGGTAATTGGGTCAAGGGTCAACTATCCAAGTCAACAAGGGTCAACAATGGGTTTAGGGTCATTAGGGCTAGCCCTAACCATAGGCCAATAACCCTGGCCATAGGCCATAGTCTAGGTTTCCATATAAACCTATAACTAATAAGTCCCATATATATATATATATATATATATATGTCTATATATATAGACATACACTATCTATATACCCCAAAATCCATATTTGCATAACACAATCACACACCTATATATATATACACTATTTTCTACATATATAAACCTAATACCATTTATAAATATATATATCATGTATATATATACAATACATATATATATATAACTATATATATATCACACATATATATAGTGAGACAAAGTGAGAGAGAGAGTGAGACAGTGAGAGAGAGAGAGTGAGAGATCAGGACACAGGGGGGGGTTTCCAGAATCCTGGAACCCAAAATCAAACCCCCAAACACACACACATAACACACATATACACACATATGTGTATATCTACATAACTACACCCACACACACCCAAATCTCCTCGAATTCGACCCACACCCTCACATATATGTATACTACACATAGACTCACTAAAATACACTAGTCTAATACCTAAATTATTAATAAAATCGAATCAAAGTTCGATTTCCAAAATCTGGAATTAACTCAAAACTGTGACAGTGCACAGTTAACACTGAAATTGGGTAATTCGATATACGCAACCCAAATCGAGCTAAGACTCGATACCAACGGTTGGTAACTAACCCCCCATAGATACACTAGGGTCCTAGGACACTGACACGACACCACGACACGGTTTCGTGTGTCCAAACACACAAAACACTCGATCGGGTAAGTCTGATACGTGTACACAAGAACAGTGTCGTGCACACGTTCCACGCACTCGTGGACACACCACGAGACACGACACGTCTCGTGGTCGTGCATACGTCTAGCCCACACGTAGGGCTACACATTCCACACCCTGACACGTGTCCATGACACGCGTGGACACAGAACAAACACCGTATCAGTCGTGAAAATACGACTGATACACGCGTGTTACGACTGCATCGTGCACGCGGTTACACGCGTCGTACACGCGACACAGGACACGAAGCACCACGTGCTCGTGTCCACGTGTACGCCACGCATAGGGCTTCATGCCCGTGTCACTACGAGATGCTCTAGTGTCGTGTCCATGCGACACGACACACTCAAAGTTGTGCGCGCGCGCGCGTGCGCTGACAGCGCGTGTCCAGTGCGAGTGAGTTTTCTCACTCGACACGACACGACGTGACACGAGACTTTGGGGGCATGTTCGCAGACATTGCCCCCTTGTCTGTGTCAAATATTTCGTGTCCTAGTGGCCTGTGCTGTGCGCACGAAGGGTCGGGTAGCAGGACATGCACGATGGGCTCGTGCGGTCGGTTCGTGTCCAATTTGGACACGGACACAGCACTAAAATGTGCTCAGTCGAGTGGGTTCATGACCTACATGTCTAGGGCTTCACAACAGTGCAATTAGTTCTACAAAAACACAAAAACAAGTCCATTGTGGCATTTCACCAAACAAGGTTTCTAGCTTAGGATACGTGTCCGATACGGACACCAAAACACATCAAAATCCCACCAAACTTTACCCACAGTATTGTTATCCCTATATGAATGCATTTATGAAAGAAAAACAGGAATTGACTAAGTTTGTGGAAATTTACCTATTGGTGAAATTCCAAGGAAATCAATGAAAATGGGGTTGTGTGATCTCCAACTCGATGATGCCCAAGCTCCCAAATTCTAGATTTCTTGCTTCCCTTAGCACCCTAGATGTTGTAGGGTTCCAATGCAAGAGACTAGAGTCAATTTGGATCAAAATAGCTCAAGTTATGAAGGTTGAAAGGAAAGGGAATTTTTGTGGAATAAATTTCATGTATTTTTGTTCATGAATTATTCCATGGGGTATTTATCAAATGTGGGCTGCCAAGGGGGGTCTTCCTTGGTCGGCCAAGCATGGGGGGGGTGTCCTTGGCTTCCTTCAAGGCTAAGTCAAGGACTTTAGCAAAAGGTTTGGTGATATTTTGCATGTTTTGTGCAAAATATCCATAAAGCAAATATCTAGATATTATCTACTTTAACCCATGACCTAAACATCACCCTAATGATTCTAGGTTAGGGGCTAACTACTAGTTTAGGGTAGGATAGGTTAGGAACTAATCATGAGACCTACCAAGTATTAAATAATATTAAAATCACATAATCACAAATTAAATCTAGAAAATTACCAAAATACCCTTTTGGTCAAAAACCCCAAATTTGATATTCTAAGCCTATGGCTAAGCTATCATGGTCATGGCAACTTCTAGGTTAGAGAAAACTAGGGTTTGCACTAAGTTATACTAACCAAAATCACGAAGTCATAAGTCATGACTTAGCATGACTTAGAAGATGGTAAATCACACTAATAAACACTATAAACCATATCATGCCCTAATCACCATTATTTAATAATAAAAATAATAAATTTTTAATAATCCCTAATTTTCAGAAAATAGGGTGTTACAGGTTGACTGCGATCTAGTTTGGGTCAACACAAAAATTGAAATCAATAGACTTAAGGAAAAAGCTCATCCGTATCTTCCAATACGTGTAGTTTGTGCCATCAAATAGGGGTGGCCTATTTGTTGATTGACCTTCACGATTGCTTGGATATAGGGATACCATATCTCAATAAGTTTTAGTCTGACTAGAGATAATCTGTGCTCTGATACCAATTGTAGGATCGATGGAACCTCTAGAGGGGGCTGAATAGAGTGCGACAGAAAATAATTACCAATTAAAAATTATCTAAGCAGGTGAAGTAAATGATCAATCAAATATAATGCAAGTAAAACAGTAAAATAGTAGAGGCAAGGAAGCAATACACAGACACGACAGCTTTATACTGGTTTACCTCTGAGAGGACTAGTCCAGTCCGTGAGAACTCTTGCTCGCTATAATCCACTATTTTGAATAGAGATTATACTGCGTGCTTTACTCCGAAGAACACATCAACTTCAATACAGTCGTATTTTTATCCGAAGCCCACGATCAAAATTTAACAACACCTTTTCTGATAAAAGCTTTTATACGCCAAGCTTTGTACAACTCAAATACTCCTAGTCAGAAACCACCAGTACTTAGAAGAATCGGTTTGTCTTGGAGATTTAAAGATTGAAGCTTTGTAACTTAAATAGAAAGCTTAGGAATAGATCGAGAAGATGGAGAATGAATGAGTGAATAGAAATAGGAATTTCTTCTCTTTTTATAGGTTTTTCTAGGACAGAGTTCGGGCAGAACTTAGTAGCCTAACGTTCATAATTTTGAACGTTGGTGATCCAAAAGAATAGGTAATACTGCTAACCAGGAGAAATCCTAGGGGACTGAGTTCGGTCCGAGTTCGGATGCCTTGGTTTTTGGTCAACCTGAGTTGGTTTTTGGAAGGGTTTGGTTTAAGTGAATCAAGTTTTTGTTTAGGAGAAATGGATCATGATAGGTTTTAGGATTTGATCTTTCTAGATGCTAGTGATCCCGACGCATAAGTCAATCTATACTTAATAAAAGAAAAATACAGATTAAATGTGAAACAATTACGAAGATGAATTCTGCACACTTCCTGTTTCCTTTCATATCAAGTTCGAATTTTAAGTCAATTATCGAAATCAATTTGACTATGGCTTAATAGGCCAACACATTTTAGATCTTGTAAGTGTTAATCATACACTCCACCTATGATTAACCAGACCAGTAGATCTTCTGAAAGTTCCTAAGCCGGCCACATGTCAAAGATAATATTTACTCACATAGATAGATTATTCTTGACTCTTGTACATGCCATGATTAGTTTATCTTATTCTTACTCTAGTTTACTGCTTTACCCTTGCCTTGCTACTTTTATGAACATTCTATTGGTCTGTATGTTCTCTCTATTTACTATTTTATAGCACTTTTCATTGATTGGGAACTGTTGTTGGAGATGTGCTTGTTCCATCCTTACTGGATATATTTTTTAGACGACGGCAAGGACGAGTGTCCCACCTACTATGGTCCTCATGAAGTAATGGGCATTGACCAAAAGACCCTAGTCCAGCAGAGGTTAGTTCCAGCTGAGGAGGCTCTAGCTGTAGCTCAGTTAGACTAGGTTTTGACCGGACTCTGTCTCCAGCTTGGTAATTTATGCTTGTTATATTTATTCAGACTTGTAAAACTATTTTATGTCTCTCTCTCTAGATTTGTGTTAGATACTTTGCGCTCTGAGTTTATATCTCTATATTTTATCGTGCCATACATTCTCCCTGTTAGACTTGTGATTGAGATTACATATATATCTTTTTTATCCTCCATTCGGAGATGAGCTGCAATGACAGGTTACTATATTGTTGTTAGATTGTAGACCCTTACAACGTTCTACTACCGATTATGCGGCGTAGGCTGGGCACTGTTACGCATTCGTACCCTTATATAGGATACGGATCGTGACACATTTTTAGTGGTGGCCCATGCAGGTCGAGAGTCGCATTTAGGCTAAGGATACTTAATCACAGTTAGAACTCTTCGAGGGATTCCTGGGACGACCCTTGAGAATCTTATTTTAACTCTAATTTGAAATCCCTTTCTCCTGTTTCTGCTCACCCTTGCTCCTTATTATTGAATTTGATTTGATGGTTCGTTATTGATTTTGATTTTCATATCGGGATGAATTTAATGGCCTGCGTTATGGTATCTTCCGATAACATATGTTGACGAGGACAACGATAAAGGTAAAACGTCTACTTGGTTATGGAGCCTGGAGTTTATCGCAGCCATATTAGCCGGCGTGACGAAAATGTAGAGACCTGACTTTGAATGTATATATCTTAATTATGAAATTTAGAACTCCTTGCAGCTATACTAGTCGGCATAGCGAGGATTCTAGACGACATGATTGTAGAGGTGCATACCCTAGTTATGGAATCTATCGTTTATCGTAGCCTTGCTTACCAGTATGGCGAGGATTTTGAGTATCATGATTTTGGACAGACGCGTATGATTATCAGATTATATCATGAAAGGGTTCTTAATATCCATCTCTATCATTCACTTCTGTTATTATTGATTTTGTTCCATTGTCAATTAACTTAGAAGTAGGAATACTTTCAGTTCCTTTAGCCCAGTTCCTTATAGAGTATCATCTCATTATAGTTTCTTCATAGTGTGATGGTTTGGTGACTTGCAAATTGGTCTATGTCCTTGAGTATTAGTATTAAATGTTTAGAGTATGGTTAGGAAGTACTGTATATGTATTTTGATAACTAATTATAGGTGAGAGCCTTAGAATGATTAACAAGAGTCATGGTATGAGTTGCATCAGGTACCAGAATAGGAGGAATACCCTAGTAGAAAGAGCCAGAGCATTTTGAGTATTATAGAGGTTTAGGCACCAACATTTAAGTGACTAGTTAGAGGAGAGACATGAATAACCTAGTATGAGAGTGTCATCCAAGTACCATATAGAGGAGTTAGTGCCTTAAGTAGACAGTGTCAAGACTTGGGTAGGCACCCTAGAGGGAGTATTTTAGATAGATGAGTGTATCAATAGAGTGCATGATTATAGTGTATACCAGTGTTCATCGTAAGGAGAATGGATAGGCAGTATTAGGTGATAGAGGAACTAAAACAGACAATAGAAGGTAGTATCCTGGATAGTATGTGCCAGTGAGTTGAGTATGTCAATGGCCTGGAACAATAGTATACTGGTAGTATTATAACTAGTAACCCAGAGTAGAGAGTTCTTTTGTTTATTGTGATAGTTATCAGTTTTTATTATTATAATGAATTATAATCTTCCTTACAACTCTTTGATGATTTCTTATTTTCCATCTATCTTTCCAATATGGCACCCATTATCAGAGCCCGTCGACTGAGAGCAGCTGCTGTCCCGGACATGGCTGAGAGCGTGCTTCCACCTCCTATTGCTCAGGAGGTAGTGACCCCTCTGGTTGACCGGGGGTAGAGACACCTCCTGCCGTTGAGGAGGTAGTAGTAGCCTCACCAGAGAGTCCTCCTCTACCTCCTACCTTTCAGGAGGTGGCTGCAGTTATGTTAGAGACTGAGAGTCTTCCACCGCCTCCTCCTCTGCCTCCTAGAGTGGTACCCCATACCATATTCTCAGGAGGTTTACCACCTGATGGAACTCAGATATTTGGACTTCTCCAGGATGTGTTAGAGACATAGAGAGTTCAGACCGAGATCCTGAGGGAGCAGAACCAGAGGATCCAACAGTTGTGGGACCTAGAGAAGTCTCAAGGAGGGGATCCTAGTTCCAAGAAAGTGAGCAGCAGTATCCACCAGGGTCTCAGGAGAACCTAGACCTTCACCCTACGCCATCCTTTCCAGTTCGGATTCCAGTTCAGTAGAGACCAGTTGAACGAGTGCCTAACTGTGCTTATTGCAAGAAGCTTGGGCATGTATGATCCGACTGTAGGAATATTTCACGACCCACACCCGGTGTAAGGGTACAAGTGCGTAACAGCGCACAGCCTACGTCGCAGAATCGACGGTAGAACATTGTACTAGGTCACTATCTAACAACTCACATAAATATATAATATACCTGTCATGGGTCTTAACTCCGAATGGAGGACAAGTAAAGATATAATATAACTAAATCACAGTCTAAGCACGATAAGACAACACAAAAGTCTATAACTAAAAGACTAAACAACAACAAAATATAAACTACCAAATAGTAGTATCTCAACAAACTTAAATACAAATCAATATCAACTTATTACATTCAAGTTCTAAATATGAAATCTAAACAAGTCTACTAGCTAGTCTCCCGATCACTTCTGAGAGTCGGGCCCAAAGTAGCTAAGCCATCTCCTGGTCCATAGTAAGTAGGGCAAGTGTCCTCGGGGCAAATATATGTAATATTTTCAACGTATCCAGTCAGGATTGGAATGAGCACAACTCATCTAGAAATCTTAAATAAATGGCAAAGACTATAAAACAGTTATAGAAAGTTATATTGATGAAGCATGGAGGTTTTATACAAGTGATGATATAGAGCAACAGTTAAAGTACAAGAGGAGTAATGTAACGAATCAGAAAATCATGGTAATAAAGAATGTAAATAAAACTAGCTGAACTAGAGTATTGATATAAGTCCAGACAGTACAATGTAAGTCAAGTGTGATCCGGTGTGAGTCTAGTACAAGATGAATCCAGTACAAGATCGATAAATCCAGGGTGAGCCAAGACAATAGTCTAACAGTGCATTTTAAAATACTAAGATCGACATGTGAACGGCTGTGGATAATACGACACATCACACACTGATCAGGTGAGGGATGACTATCGTTTCCAGTATAATTCCAAGGGAGGTGGTTCCAGTATGGGAATGTTCACATGTCTTACTCAAATATTTTCCCGTCCATCAAGTACAAGTGAATCCATAACTAGCCATGAATATAAGCACTAGTCCAGCCAGAACATGATGATGCCAGTAGGCAGTAATAGTTCCAATAACAGAGGCCAGACATTTAAAAAGGTGAGTGTCGCATGTAATGGATCCAGTAAAATTAATCCGTGTTGACAGGGAATCAAATAGAACTAATTAAAACTGAATTACAGTATCGACAAGTAAATGGAAGAACTATCATAGAATGTACTCGTCTGATACCCTGAAAGACAGATGAATATCAGATGTCCGAACCGGAGTCACAATGTCCTAAATAGAGCAATACAAATTACAATGTGTTTTATATAAATAAATAAAATTTATTATGCATTCTATATGATTTTAAGTATTTTAGGTCAAAGTCAACTATTGGTCAACCATTCTAGTCAAACTAGGTCAAACCTAAGTCAACTAGTCAATTAGTCTAGGTTTAAGTCAAACTTAAGTTAATAAGTCATTTTAAGTCCATTTGAATCAATTCCAGGTCAAGTTTGACCCATAGTCGACTTTCGTCAACTTGGTCAACTAGTTAGTCAAACCTTGCCTAACTAGGCCTATAGGTCAATTCTGAACTAGCTCACTAACCATGGGCTAATATCCTATACTAATATGAAATATATCATTTAATTCAATACCATATGTAATGTATATACATACACACAAATATACAAAATACATATTTTTTTTTATACAAAATACATATATATATATATATATATATATATATATATATATATATATATATATATATATATATATATATATATATATAAGAAAAGAAAATGATAGCAAGTGTGTTTGTGTATACTGTATTGTGAAAGGGTGTGAAGACCCAACCCAAACACACACAAAATCTGAGAATAGAAGAACATATATATATATATATATATACCTAGAACCCAAATGTGAAGAAAACTCGATAAGACTAACTAATCCAAATCCCAGGTAGCTGTTAACTCTCACAACACAAAACATACCAAAATCTGAGAATATAAGCTCAACTCAAAACCAAATCCAATTCTCAAATATCAAATTTCGAAAACAACATAACCATACCTCATCCCAACTCGTAACGTAAAATCTCAAACACACAACCATACCTCGTGCAAACTCGAAAACATGAAAGGGGGTATGTGTGTGACATGCTCGTGTTCATATCGAGCCAAAACTGTGTCCAAGTTGTGTCCAAATAGTGCATATCCGAAGACAGTGTCGTATGCGTGTGTGCGGGGTTTGCCGAGCAACGTAGGACTCACTGTGTCCAACGAGAAGCCTCATGCTCGTGCCAGAGGGTAGGTAGGGTGTTAGGCTACGTGTCCCAAGGCTTGCATCTTGTCCACGAGTCATCGTGTCCAGGCACAAACTCTGTGTCAGGGGAGGCTGCACGCGCGCGTGTGTTTGCCGCCTCGTACAGTGTGTTGGCCCCAATAGGACACGACACACATGACCACAAGTCATGTGGTTAGGACTGTGGATAGCCTAGGTATAGGGCTTGGTGTAGGACACCCTGTTTTGAGTTCTCGTGTCCGCGCACGCTACAAACGCGTGTCAGGGCAAATTTTTCGCGCGTGCATAACAGCCCGAAATCCATGCGGGTGCGATATCTTCCAAACCACTCGGTGAAATCACCCCAAATTTTGGGAGCATGTTGTCAGACATAACTCCCACGTGTCCACCAATTTAGGTGTCAAATGGTCTCCTGTCCATCGAGTTATGGCACTCGAGATGCAGGACAGTGCAAGGGGCCTCGTGCTACGTACCCGTATCCGATTTGGACACGAAAATAGTGTCAAAATAAACCCAGAAAATATATTTTGGAATTCCCTCATATAGGGCTACAAGTATATGAAATTAGTTTTGAAAAATAACAACTTTTTATTCTTAGAGACATTTTATCGAACACATGCTATAATACACCGACACACCTCCGATACATATATCAAACGGACATGAAATCTTACCAAACTACATCTACAGGTCTAGGGTACCTAGATGCATGCTTATATGAAGAGAAATTAGAATTTGAAAGAGTTTAGAAGCATTTACCTGTTGAGAGTTGGAATCTCAATGCAAAAGTCTCCAAAACGTCTCGACACCCAAAATCCTACAGTCAAACGCCTCCAATTCTTTGCTAGCAAGCCTCCAGCAACTTCCTCTCCTCCCAAGGATCACAACGTAATTTGTTTGGTTCAAATTGGATGCGAGATGAGAAAGATAGGCTATTTTGAGAAAAGTGGAAAACTAGGATTTGTAAAGGAGGCTTGGTGGCTAACATATGAATATAAAGAGAGGGGAGAGGCTGTTGGCCGACCACATGCTGGTAGGGTTAGGGTTTAGGTATGGGCCAACAACTTAACTCAAATTTATTTTAAAGCCTTTTTGCAAAAAGCCCAAAAGCCAAAATAACTAAAACCCTAAAATAAATTTCAAAAGTTTCATAAATAGGACTAGAACTTAAAATACAAATCTAAATTGATAATTAAGTTTCTAAAGTCATGGTTAGTCTCTAATGATGGTTAGCTAAGGTTAAACCAAGAACACTAAACAAAAGCACCAATTAAAATATTATAAAATAATTAAATATTAAAAAATCACACAATTACCAAAATACCCCTATTCTAGAAAATGGTGGTTACAAATCTACCCTCCTTAGAAAAATTTCGTCCTCAAAATTTAAGGTGATCGTACTCCTTCTAGTTCAAACCCGTAATCAATCAAGGTCAAGAAATAACATACAATTCATAGTCCTACTGGTCGTGATTTCACAGTCTCGGTCACTATACTATCTAACATATCATAAGAATATCCTGACAGGTACTAATGAAATCATATGTCAAGATGGGGAAGAAGAACAGGATATACAGACCTGCTAACCCATCACATGTAGCGTCGGTCTTCTCGTCCATCAATATAAAAGCCTCGTCCCTCTGGTGCTGGGCATGGTTCTGTGCCACAGGTGGCCTAACTCCCTCATATGGAGGTGTAGTGGGGAAATCTATCATCCAATGAGCTTCGGATCCACAAAATAGGCAAACCTTCAGCCTTCTCCTACAAGAGTTCTAAACGTGCCCCAACTTCTTGCAGTAGGCACAAGTCTGCACCCCGCGGTCCTGTCCTCGAGGTTGATGCTGTGCCTGCTGAACTCTAACTAGTGCCTGCATTTGATGTGGCTGGTGTGCTACCCTCTACATATAGGGGCATTTCACACTACCACTAGCTCCTCCTGAATCCCCCCGGCCCCTCTTGGACTTGAGCTCCAAGTCATCCTCTGCCGCCATGGCCCCTTGCAGGATCTGCTCGAAGGTGGCGTCTCTGTCACTCTTGGTCAATGAATTGACTTCCTTGACCAAATCCTTCCGAAATCTCCTAGACTTTACGGTCTCACTAAGGCCCTCAATAAATCTGCCCAGACGACAGAACTCTTCACCATACTCCTCGATGGTCCGGTTCCTCTGAACTAGACTCTCAAACTGCGTCTCTAGCGCACCAAGTACTGTTCGGGAAAGAAATTCTTCTTGAAGAGCTTCTAGAAAGCCTTCTATGTCTGCCCCTCTGTACCAACCCTAGGGTCGATCTGGTACCATGTGCGGGCAAGGTCCTGCATCTGGCTTCTCGCTGCCTCTATCTGAATCCTAGTTGGTATCAGTACGAGGCAAAAGATCTCCTCTATATGTTCGATCCAGTCGTCGGTATATAGGATACCCTTAGTACCCCTGAAGTCCCTCGGCCGCATCTTCTGGAAGTCCTGAATGCCCGGGGTCCTCGGCTGGTACTGCTGTCGTATCTGACCTCCTTGCGGCTGGGCAATCACCCTCTCTACTGCTACCATGGCCAGCTGATGGGCATTGTCGATGTCCTACCTCATATCTGTCGACTGGCGCTGCTGAGCCTCTATCATCTACTGGAAGAAGGCAATAAACTGAGCCATGTCAACTTTCTCCTGAGGTGGTGGTGGTAAAATACCTAGGATCCCCGGGGTAGTCTTCGGAACCGGTGGAGGAACACCTCCAAAAGCTATGGACGCTCCTACATGAAGAAAAATAGGAGATGTTGCGGCTCCAACATCTGTCAGAATCGGACGAGAGGTGGCAGACCTCTCGGTGGTATCCCCTGGGCCGGGACGATGAGATCGTGTCTGTACCATTATGAAGACAGATCAAACAAGGAATTAATAGTGAGCAAGAAGCGATATAACTGAAGGAGGACAGTTTATTTCAAAGAAGACAATTATCAGCAATGATTTATAGATGGCAGGAATTAGATCAGAATTTTTTCTAACAATGATTGAGTACCTCTCTGCTAAAGCCTATTCCTTAATTCCTGTCGCAGGCTCGCAGCAGTACAACTAAGTCGCCATAATACCATAATATCTCATAAATGCGACTCTCGACCTGTATGGGCCACCACTAAAAACGTGTCAAGACCCACACCCGGTGTAAAGGTAGAAGTGAATAACAACGCCCAGCCTACGCCGCAGAATCGGCGGTAGAATGTTGTAGTAGGTAACTATCTAAAAACTCACACAAATATATAATATACCTTTCATGGGTCTCAACTCCGAATGGCGGACAAGTAAAGATATATTATAACTCAATCACAGTCTAAGCACGATAAGACAACACAGAAGTCTATAACTAAAAGACTAAACAACAACAAAATATAAACTACTAAATAGTAAAATATCAACAAACTCAAATACAAGTCAATATCAACATATTACATTCAAGTTCTAAATATAAAATCTAAACAAGTCTACTAGCTAGTCTCCCGTTCACTTCTGAGAGTCGGGCCCAAAGTAGCTAAGCCATCTTCTGGTCCATAGTAAGTAGAGCAAGTGTCCTCAGGGCAAACCCCTGTAATATTTTCAACTTATCTAGTCAGGATTGGAACGAGCACAACTCATCTAGAAATCTCAAATAAATGGCAGAGACTATAAAATAGTTATAGACAATTATATTGATAAAGCATGGAGGTTTTATATAGGTGATGATATAGAGGAAAAGTTAAAGTACAAGAGGAGTAATGTAGCGAATAAGAAAATAATGGCAATAAAGACTATAAATAAAACTAGCCGAACTGGAGTATTGATATAAGTTCAGACAGTACAATGTAAGTCAAGTATGATCCGGTGTCAGTTTAGTACAAGATGAATCCAGTACAAGATCGATAAATCCAGGGTGAGCCCAGACAATAATCTAATAGTGTGTTTTGAAATACTGAGATCGACATGTAAACGACTGTGGATAATACGACACATCACACACTGATCAGGTGAGGATGGCTATCATTTCTAGTATAATTCCAAGGGTGGTGGTTCCAGTATAGGAATGTTCACATGTCTTACTCAAATATTTTCTCGCCCATCAAGTACAAGTGAATCCATAACCCGACAGGAAAATAAGCACAAGTCCAGCCAGAACATGATGATGCCAGTAGGTAATTCCAGTAATAGAGGCCATACATGTAAAAGGTGAGTGTCGCATGCAATGGACCCAGTAAGATCAATTCGTGTTGACAGAAAATCAAATAGAACTAACTAGAACTGAATTACAGTAATCGATAAGTAAATGAAAGAACTATCAGAGAATGTACTCGCCTGATACCCCTGAAAGACTGAAGAATATCAGATGTCCGAACCGGAGTCACAATATCATAAATAGAGCAATATAGGTTACAATGTGTTTTATATAAATAAATGAAATTTACTATGCATTATATATGATTTTAAGTCATTCTAGGTCAAAGTCAACTCTTGGTCAACTCTGGTCAACCATTCTAGTCAAATTAGGTCAAACCTAAGTCAACTAGTCAATTAGTCTAGGTTTAAGTCAAACTTAAGTTAATAAGTCATTTTAAGTTCATTTGAGTAAATTCTAGGTCAAATTTGACCCCTAGTTGACTTTGGTCAACTTAGTCAACTAGTTAGTCAAACCTTGCCTAACTAGGCCTATAGGTCAATTCTGAACTAACTCACTAACCATGGGCTAATATCCTATACTAATATCAAATATATCATTCAATTCAATACTATATGTAATATATATACATACACACAAATATATAAAATACATATATGTATATATTTAAGGAAAGGAAAATGAGAGCAAGTGTGTGCGTGTATACTGTGTTATGAATGGAAGACCCAACCCAAACACACAAAAATCTGAGAATACACTACAACAAAAAGACCTATTAATGACACTTGATAAGTGGATTTTATGACGGCTGATAAAGAAGCGTCATTAAAGTTCAGCAAGACTCCATTCTATGACGGTGTCCAATATAAACGTTATTGACAGTCTTTCAGTCATACGAACGTCATGAAAAAAAGTACCAAAATTTAAGTCAAAACCTCCACTCCCCCGCACTTCTCCCGCACTTAAGAAAAATTCTAAACCAAGGTCTTCGAAGAAGCCCTAATTTTCCTGGCTCGTCTCCTCTCCGCCTCCCTCATCTCCCCCTCCGTCCTCTCTCCCTCCGTCACCGACCTCTCCTCCCACCTCGACTCCTCCGCCGCCTCCCTCCTCGATGCCACCAACTCCATCTCCGCTGCCCTCGACCGCCTCACCTCCCTCCGCCTCCACCTCCGCCTCTTCCTCTGCCACGGATCCGTCCCCCTCTGGGACCCGGAACCCGTATCGCCCTCTTCGACTTCCCTCTCTCTGTCCCTCCCCCGCCATGCGGGAGAGTGGCCACCTCCATCCGTCGGAGGTCTATTTTACTCATGCAGGTTATATTAATTTGCTCGCTTATTTCCTCACGAAGTACCTTTTTGGACTTCTTTTTTTAAGACATCAAGATCTTCCAATCTCCAGCCTTGCTGTGAGAACATCATTGCATGCCTTTACTTAAGCTTAACATAGTTCTTCTCTATGGTTCTTTATATCATTTTGTTCTTAAAAATATTATATCTATATCTGGGTGATTAGGTGAGCTGGAAGAAAGCATGGCAGAGCTCGAGGAGAGTCGCCGCAGGTTGGTTGTTCTACAAATACAGAAGCATGGAACACCTCTGATGAATGCTTCAGTTGTAAATGTCATAAATGGGAATAATTTACTAGATAAAACTACAGATAGAACCATGGGTTTGCGGGAGTTGAAAGAATCAGTCGAGGAAGCTAAGGTACTATGAGCTTGCCTTTTGGGAATGATCAGATGCGCCAACTGCTACAGATAGCATACATGTGAATCCCTTTTTTTTTCCATAGGTTGCATATGAAAATGCATTTTATTTGAATGAATGACAGACACTGGAAGCAAGCCGCCTGTTTGAACTTCAGGAGGCACAGGAGGATAATTTGAGCCTGTCAAAGTAGCTGGAAGACCTTCAAGTTAAATTCTTTCTAGTGCTTGTTTCTTGATTTTGCCCTATCCTTAATATTTGGTAACTGACAAGATTTTTTTTCATGAAGCTTATGGCAATATTTGTTTTCTATTTCAACAGAATGAATTGAAGGATGATAATTATGTCTTGTCCTCAAAACCATACACAGTCCTAAATGATAGGCTCCAACATATGAATGCTGAATTAGGCCGATACAGGGGATTGATAGAATCATTGCAGGTAATTCTACATTTGTATATTAATATGCAACTTCTTGTTTTTCAAGTCGTATTAAAGCTATAATTTTAGATGGATAGGAACCATTTACTGCGAAAGGAAAAGGAATTGAGTGCAAAAGCAGAGTCAGCTGACACTGTAAGAAGTTCTATTATCAATTATGATACAAAGATAGAGGAGTTGCAACTTCAGATACAGAAGCTTGTTGCGGAAAAGAATGAGCTTGAAATGAAAGTGGAAGAAGCTATGCAGGATTCAGGTAAAATTACGTGGGTTATACTATGCGTTCACATAGTTATCTAAACTGTCCTTTGAGCTATATTCCGATTTCAGGAAGAAAGGATATCAAGGATGAGATTCGTGTCATGGCATCGACATTGTCCAAGGAAATGGAGATGATGGAAACACAGTTAAATAGATCTAAAGAGGCTGCTTGTGTAGCACTTGCTTTACGTGGAGAAGCTGTATCTTTGAGAGCATTACTGGATAGAAAGGTATTTACCTTGATTTTCTCTATTATTTCATTTGAGGTTAGGTCTTGCTGCTTGCTATTCATTGTTAAAATATTATATTGAGTGGTGAGTATTGTGACCAAAGAAATATTATTTTCTAGGACCTACAGACAAATTTAAACCAGAAAATACAAATAAATATCTAATATATTACACTGGGTTGTGGTAAGCATGTAAAATCAAATTGTTAAAACTGAAAGCGGCATAAGAGTGGATCTTGAAACTTATTCTGAGCATCTATAGCTTGCTGGAACTTTCTGATTGTTGTGCTTCTGTATTATCATATCTTGATTCCACCTGTGCCCCTAAGATTGTAGATACCTGAGCTTTTGATTTGCTTTCCTTGATTATGTATCTCAGCATTATATTGTCAATGTCCTTGAATTAGTTTGAGAGTTGAAATTCTTATATTCATCTAGTTTAATTAGAATTTTATCTCATAGTTTGTATTCACTCCCTTACGGACCCCAAAAATATGGGATAAATTCTTTCTTGTTGTTATAGTAGTTGCATTCAGTCCAAAAATATTCGACTTCAAGTATCTTGCTTTCTATTCTCTCTCTTGAAGTTAGAATTTAAGCTATATTGATGAATGGATCAGAACACTAATGCGCACACACACTACCTGCAAGAAAAAAATAGTCTCATTTCCCCAAAACTGAGAACGTAGCTGGCTAGAGTAGGATGTCATGAAACCAATGTGAATGGGGTAAAATAATATTTAATTAAGTTACATTGGGGCCATTTTTATTTTTAAGCTTCCATACCTTTGCTAGTGTTGCTAACAAAGTGTTAGTGTTGTAGAATGCTGAGCACAAAAGTTTGTCAGACATATATGATGCACAAAAGATCGAGATCAAGTCTCTTAAAGCACTGGTATCCTCTCTTATACAATCAGTGCATTCTTCTCTGTTATTTGTATTTAATACCTATTTCAGATTGGATGAAATTCATCATATAGATGTCATTTCAGAGTTCTTCTGTACTTTATGGACAGGTCTTTGACTCTTAAGCATATTATTGTGCAGATTGAGAAAATAGAAAAAGATAAACAGGAGCTACAAATCTTCTTGGATATGTATGGGCAGGAGTGTTATGACAATAGGTAAGTATGAACTTGAGGCCATGTATACTCTTTTCATATTAATATAATAAGCATTTGTCTCATCTAGTGTAGCACCCAGTTTTCCAAATGAGGGTAATTTCGAAATTTCGTATTTATAATTATTTTAATAATGATATTTAATTCATGATATGATTTTTGGTGATTTTAAATTATTTTAAAATTATTTAAATCAATGACTTGTGGTTTTGACGTTTTGCTAGTGAAATCCTAGAGACTGTTTGACCTAGAGCCTAACCATGTGATTATGATATTTTAATGTCATTTTTGGCCTAAGGATATTTTTTGCATTTGACCTCTTTGAATTATTTTGATATTATTTTATTATTTATGATATTGTTTTGGGGTTATTTGAGTCGGGTTCGAATTTCAACTCAATCCGACTTGAAACGGGGATCCGGGGGTAGTTTGACTCTAGTGGGACCCACACACTAGTTAGACATGGCCCACATGATATTAATTTTAGTCCACATGATAGAAATATTTTAGTTAGAGATTAGACTAATTATTATGGATAAGGTTAGTGTGATTAGAGACTTTAGAATGACTAACTTAGCCCCAACCAATTAGCCCTTTCCTCATACTCATATAATAGGTTAGTAGGGGCTTTTGGACTTTTCCTAATAGGACAAAACCACCTTTATGGCCAGCCATAATAAGAATAGGGTTGAGCCTCCCATTTGTCATTATCCATCTATTTTTCTCTCTCTTGTTCTTCCCCAAATTCCTAGAGAGCAACCCCTAGCAATTTCTCCACCAAATCCTTCCATTTCACCACCAAATCTTCTTCTTTCCTTCTCCACTCTAGCCAAGGAGGAAGCTACCCAAGTTTGGGAGGATTCGGAGCTCGTTCGTGTCCTTTTTGGAATCTCTACGTGTCGGTGTCGCTCCGGGAAGGTTTTTCTTTGATTCGATCTACCGGGAGGTATAAATCCCTTCTCCTTTTCATTTCCTCATGCATATAGGTCTATTTTGAACCCATAGGAATGACCCCCATGGTTGTATCTCTATTTGTGTCCATTTTGTGTCCATTTGGAGGTCATAGGAGTGTCTTTTGTGTTGTGGATGTGTTCATGTTACATATATAGATTTATATATATATATTGTAATGAGAGTGCATATATATTTATATATGTAATAAATGGTTCATGATGATTATATAATCAAGTTTGTGAGTGTGGTTCCTCATATTATTATTGCTATTATTGTTGTGGATAATTAGGATACATATTGTGTATTCTTTTGGCTCAAACTACCCAAATCCGTCATGATTTTTATCCACGTTTTTAATTTCAGCCCTAACTTAGAAATGACATAACTTCTAGCTCAAAGCTCGGTTTAATCTCCCGTTTTTTTTAAAGAAGCGTATTGAAGTTAGCTTTCCAAAAACATGTATTAATAGGCCTAATTCGTTCTGTAACTGTCTAAAGAATTATTTGAGTGTCAGCTGTACGAAAGACAAACGCGTTCTCGGTGTTTCGCGATTTCGGGAGTTTCCGGAAACGAAAATGCGATCCGTTTGAAGTTTCGGAAAGCTAACACATAGATCTATAACATACTTTAATTCTAGATTTAATTCATACTGAGATGGTACAGTATTGATTATTAGTAGGAGTTACTATTCGGCATATGTATTTTGTGCACCCTTGTGTGTAATATAATGTTCTATTTGATTTTAACCCATGTTAATGTATATACATTATGTAATTAAATAGTGAATGCAAGCATGAGTAAATGTTTAAATAAATGATGTATGAGGTGTAAGTATCCTATCTAATGTAAGCATGTATAAGTATGGCTTGTAATGAATATGTAGATTCCATAGTATGTAATGTATGGTGCATATAGTAGTGCAAGAGAATAAATGAATGATGAATGAATGCAAGCATGAATGTAATGTAATAATAGATGTAATGTATGCAATATACAAGTTAATGAGATGTAATGTTCTATGTTAACACAAATCCTATATTACCTCATGTACCCCTTACACTATGTTGACACTATCACACTTGACACTTTGTTCACTTACACTTTGACACTCTTTGATATGTATACACTATGTATGTCTATTTAACCCTCACTTGCCCCTTTTCTATGTTTACATACACACACATAGCCTCTTAAATAAGTATTTATGAATATAGTTAACTTAGCTATGTATGTATATTATATATATATTAGCATATTGTGTTGTAATATATAAGTTTATATAACCATTTGAAATGCCATGATTATAGACCTAATGTTGAATACCAATATATGCATGTGTATATATGTGTAGACATATATAGTTTAAAGTAATAGATTACCGAGTGTATATCCAATGTGAATTCTTGCCTATTTGAGTATTGAATAATTGCATGCTATATAGAGTTGGGTGTATGTTGGCTTGTATAGCCTTGTATTGATGTGTGCTTGCTAGGATAAGTCTTGGTTAGGCCTAGTAAGACTTGCTGGGTTAGGACATGACCTAGTTTGACCTAGTTTGACTAGTGCAGTTGACCAGAGTTGACCAAGAGTTGACTTTGGCCTAGTTTGACCTAGATTCATGTAGAATACATTGTAGTGCTTTATATTATCCTTTTGGACATGTTATGACTTGTGCTGTTCTACTTAGGAGCCAGACACCTCTCCTCGGACAGTATCTTTTCGTTGGACATTCAGATATCAGGCGAGTACATTCTCTGATCATTTCATATCATGTTTAGGATAATATTTCCTGCTTTAGACTATCTTACTTGATGCTGACACGTTGGTAACACGGATTGGTACTATATGGATCCCTTCATGAGATGTTATCCCTCTCGGGAGCATCAGATACTTTTGTCATGTGTGTTTCACTTACATCACGTATCATATGCTTCTATCATCATGAATCTTCGAGAATCAGCTAGTGACTCATGTACCCTCATGATCACCGAGCCTTCACGAATCAATTCATGAATCACCTTTTATGGGCAATGTAGTGTAGTCATGAATCTTAACGTGACTTGAATGGATCCTTGTGTATTGATTGGGGTACGGGGAGTATGAATGGTCATGTGAATAAATATCCAAAGTAGTGTAGTCATGAATCACTCTTAGTGTAGTCATGAATCAGTCCTAAGCCATTCACATGTTCATCTGTACTCTAAATCACTAGCACTGTCTCTCTTTATATATATCATAGATATTTACTTACAGTCTCTCTTTTACATTATGCTATTTCTTCAGATCCTGTATTTTATTCTCTAGCATGATTATATTTCCTTTCCTGTTATGACTTGTTGAGATGTAGTGTGCTCGTTCCTGTCCTGACTGGACCTGTTGATAAATTTTACAGATAGCCTGAAGGTTGCATGCTAGCCTAGAGGAGACAGTAGAGGTTGTATAGATAGCTAGGATTTATTCATAGTTTATTTTCAGTCGTCTTGAGTTGTATTTATGGATTACTGTATTTGAGTTTTGAGATGTATTCTGGGTTTGTATCTTAGACACTTAGACTTCTATCTGTTGTATCTTTTTTTGATTTCATGTTTTATCTATCTTCCTTTATGCTCTACCTTAGATGTGATTGAGTTTACATTCTGCTATGTTACCCCCATTCGGGGAGTATAAACTGTTTAGTCTTATACTGTTAGATGCATTGAGACCTAGGACAGCGTTCTACCGCCGACACTGCGGCGTAGACTGGGTGTTGTTACGTTCTCGTGCCCTAACTCTAGGGTACGGGTCGTGACACATTTTTAGTGGTGGCCCATGCAGGTCGAGATTCGCATTAGTGCGATTTTGTAGTAGTGCAACGACTTAGTTGTACTACTACGAGCTTGCTATAGGATATATAAATTAAGGTATTAGGATGAGAGGATACTCAATCACTGTTAGGATTCCTTGAGAGATTCCTGGGATGACCCTTGAGAATCTCATTTTGAATTTCGATTTAAACTCCTTTTCCTTGTTTTGATTCACCTTTTTTCTTGATTTGAATTTGATTTTGTGGATTCATTGTAGAACTTTGAATCCTGGTATTAGTTGATGATTTTGATAAAATTTTATAGTTGTTGATTTAATTTTGTATTTAGATTAATATTTTTAAATCCAAGGTACTCAATCATACTTAGGATTCTTTGAGAGATTTCTGGGACGACCCCTGAGAAACTCATTTTGAACTTCAATTGGAATTCCTTTTCCTCTTGTTTGGATTCACCCTCATTCCTTGCTATTCAATTTAAGCTTGATGGGTTCCTCTCGTTTGAACCGATGAGAAGGAACATATCTTTATTATTCTTTCTCGCCATTATTCCCCTGCATTCTTATTTACCTCTTATCTTAAACTCTGTCTCATTACATTAATTACCCATATATTGTCATCCCTACCAGATGTACTTCGAAACCCTTGAATCTTTGTATCTTTTGCATGGGGAAGGCTAAGGAAGTGACGTAAATTATGTAGCTCAGAGAAGACGTAACTGGTTATTTTATGATGATCTAAAGGAAATCAAATGTGGATTGTTCCATATGGAAACTTGAGATAGAAATATGGTAAAGGTCTCGAATAGAATAGGGAGATGTATACTGCCAATCTGGAAACAATTACATTTAGAGAAATTTTGGGGTTATGAGATAGTTTATAGGTGTATTCAAAACTAATGAGGATATCAGAGGTCAACCTAGTTTTGAGAACTTAGAAAATCTTGGTTATTGATTCTGGAGAAAACTTTTACTCTGAGGCTATATAGAAGGTTAGTAATGGAAAAGAGAAGTTAATTGTGTTTAATAAGGATATTAAACAAGATGTTGCGAAAAAAATGACTAGGGATAGAGAGAGCACAAAGTTATGGAAGTTTAGAGACTGTTGTGAAATATTTTTAGGAAAATAATATTCAAGGGTGTATGTCGAAGAAAATACGGAAGTTGATTTTGTGATGAAAGATAAGTTTTGTAAGGCCTAGAGATTTAAATTAAATAATACGAGGAGAACAATTTGAACAAGTTCAAGGAATTCATAAACGGAATTTAGAGGTTTTGGGTCAAATTTAAGACAAGGTGAAAGAACTTGGAAATTTGAATAAATGATTAATGTTGATTCCTAAATGTGAGGATTGTGCTTCAAGAGTGATGTTTGGAAATTGGGAATTGTCTACGGTAGTCATGGTAAGGGTTTAAGTAAAGGTTAAATTTTTATATGGAGACTGGTGAGGTAAAGATATGATTGGCAAGTTATGACCAGATGAACTTAAGAGTATCAGAAGCAGATGACTAACTCGATCTTCATTATTTTTGTGCATTAATTACCAACTCTTGAACTCCCACTTTCTAATTAAGATCCTTGACGTTCCTTATCGTGACTTTGATATTCGGAATGTAATACTAGCTGTTACCCTCCAACAAATCTTATATGCAAGACCTAGACGAGCTCACCTTCGTGTAGGTATATCATGTCCCACTAAAACCCGTCTTCTTGTACTCTATTTTCTTGATATGATTTTCTGGTCAACTGGCTAAACTATAACCTCTACCATTATACTAAATTTCTTCTTATTTCAATTAGAAATCCATCCTTGACTCAATTCTTTCGACCCGACATGTGATGGTGTTCTGCTTGTTTCTTTAGATGCTTAACCTTGTACCTTATCTGATTACTTGACCCGTTGGTTAAGAAACTTGGACTATGTAATTCCTTTCATCATTACCACCCTTATATCTTGTGCTGCTAAATTAGCCTTAGTTTTGCATGCTTATCTATTTTCGAGCTTGGTCATGACATATTTTATTGGGTGGCCACCCACTAACATATTGTCTAATCCGAACCGGTACATGATGGTCTGATCAACCTATTGCACTTTGGTTCGCTTTTTCATGTATCAATCTACGAGAATGGAGACATAGTTAAACTTGACTCTAGAGTCTCATTCGCGACAGCCTTGACAATTCTCCTTGAAATCTTTTCATCGCCTATGAACCTCGTATTCGTACTCAGTCGAATTAAATTTAATCATGACCTGAATCTCCATCATTGGATGCTCGTGCTCATACTTTGATTTTATTGATTTTCCTTCTTGCCCAAATCTCGTTTTATCCCGAAATTGATCAACTTAGATCTTGTCAAGACAAAAATCTATTTGTGATTTGTTGTGCCTAAATTTTCAATTTTTGCCATTTTATAGAATAGTAATATTTTAATAATATTCTTAGTTGCTTGTTAATGACCAATTTTTTATATAGGATGGTAGACAGCCCTACAACCTTGATGATTGTTGTTCCCTTACCTTCCAATTAGGACCCCCTAGATTGTTTGTGTGTTGATACCATAAAGACTATTTTGACCTAGAATGATTAGTGTACCTAGGTGAGACTTCCAACTGCTACGGTATGCCCTGACCTTGTATACTATTCCTTCAAATTGCACAATTTAGATAAAAAAAATTTAGACCTTGATTGTTGGAAAATAGGGACGTCACCCCATTAGTATCAGTTGTAGATATATATAGGTTAGTCCTTGATATGGGGATGTGTGTCTCTAAACATGTAGCTTATGAGATGTATGAGAGATTATAGTGTCAGCCTTGATAGGATGTACTAGTCTTTTGGTGAGTATAAATGTGTTATGAGAGATAGGGGCCTATATGTCTTAGTAATGCATCGTTCCTATGGTAATAGAATGTATTAATAGATGGTTAATAGGAAGATAATAGTTTGAGCATACCTATAGCCTATGATCAGTTTCTTTTCATCCTTAGTTAAGACCACTTTAAAATAGGTCCAGTCCCTTGGATATAGGTTCCATTCCATATTCTATTGAAGTTTCATTACCGCCGTACAGCAGAGCAGTGTTGGAGGTATTCCTAGATTGACACTTTTTAGATGTCCGTTTATTATTCCAGTGTTAGGAAGTGTTACCTTAGATATTGGTTAGGTTAGAGGCTCTAGAAGGAGTACTATCGATCTTAAATTTCGAGGACGAAATTTTTCTAAGGTGGGTAGAGTTTGTAGCACCCAGTTTTCCAAATGAGGATAATTTCAAAATTTCGTGTTTATAATTATTTTAATAATGATATTTAATTCATGATATGATTTTTGGTGATTTTAAATTATTTTAAAATTATTTAAATCAATGACTTGTGGTTTTAACGTTTTGCTAGTGAAATCCTAGAGACTGTTTGACCTAGAGCCTAACCATGTGATTATGATATTTTAATGTCATTTTTGGCCTAAGGATATTTTTTGTATTTGACCTCTTTGAATTATTTTGATATTATTTTATTATTTATGATATTGTTTTGGGGTTATTTGAGTCGGGTTCGAATTTCAACTCAATCCGACTTGAAACGGGGATCTGGGGGTAGTTTGACTCTAGTGGGACCCACACACTAGTTAGGCATGGCCCACATGATATTAATTTTAGTCCATATGATAGAAATATTTTAGTTAGAGGTTAGACTAATTATTATGGATAAGGTTAGTGTGATTAGAGACTTTAGAATGACTAATTTAGCCCCAACCAATTAGCCCTTTCCTAATACTCATATAATAGGTTAGTAGGGGCTTTTGGACTTTTCCTAATAGGACAAAACCACCTTTATGGCCAGCCAAATAAGAATAGGGTTGAGCCTCCCATTTGTCATTATCCATCTATTTTTCTCTCGCTTGTTCTTCCCCAAATTCCTAGAGAGCAACCCCTAGCAATTTCTCCACCAAATCCTTCCATTTCACCACCAAATCTTCTTCTTTCCTTCTCCACTCTAGCCAAGGAGGAAGCTACCCAAGTTTGGGAGGATTCGGAGCTCGTTCGTGTCCTTTTTGGAATCTCTACGTGTCGGTGTCGCTCCGGGAAGGTTTTTCTTCGATTCGATCTACCGGGAGGTATAAATCCCTTCTCCTTTTCATTTCCTCATGCATATAGGTCTATTTTGAACCCATAGGAATGACCTCCATGGTTGTATCTCCATTTGTGTCCATTTTGTGTCCATTTGGAGGTCATGGGAGTGTCCTTTGTGTTGTGGATGTGTTCATGTTACATATATAGATTTATATATATATATTGTAATGAGAGTGCATATATATTTATATATGTAATAAATGGTTCATGATGATTATATAATCAAGTTTGTGAGTGGTTCCTCATATTATTATTGCTATTATTGTTGTGGATAATTAGGATATATATTGTGTATTCTTTTGGCTCAAACTACCCAAATCCGTCGTGATTTTTATCCACATTTTTAATTTCAGCCATAACTTAGAAATGACATAACTTCTAGCTCAAAGCTCGGTTTAATCTCCCATTTTTTTTAAAAGAAGCGTATTGAAGTTAGCTTTCCAAAACATGTATTAATAGGCCTAATTCGTTTTGTAACTGTCTAAAGAATTATTTGAGTGTCAGCTGTACGAAAGACAAACGCGTTCTCGGTGTTTTCGCGATTCCGGGAGTTTTCGAAAACGAAAACGCGATCCGTTTGAAGTTTCGGAAAGCTAACACATAGATCTATAACATACTTTAATCCTAGATTTTAATTCATACTGAGATAGTACAGTATTGATTATTAGTAGGAGTTACTATTCGGCATATGCATTTTGTGCACCCTTGTGTGTAATATAATGTTCTATTTGATTTTAACCCATGTTAATGTATATATATTATGTAATTAAATAGTGAATGCAAGCATGAGTAAATGTTTAAATAAATGATGTATGAGGTGTAAGTATCCTATCTAATGTAAGCATGTATAAGTATGGCTTGTAATGAATATGTAGGTTCCATAGTATGTAATGTATGGTGCATATAGTAGTACAAGAGAATAAATGAATGATGAATGAATGCAAGCATGAATGTAATGTAATAATAGATGTAATGTATGCAATATACAAGTTAATGAGATGTAATGTTCTATGTTAACACAAATCCTATATTACCTCATGTACCTCTTACAATATGTTAACACTATCACACTTGACACTTTGTTCACTTATACTTTGATACTCTTTGATATGTATACACTATGTATGTCCATTTAACCCTCACTTGCCCCTTTTCCATGTTCACATACACACACATAGCCTCTTAAATAAGTATTTATGATATAGTTAACTTATCTATATGTATATTATATCTATATATTAGCATATGTGTTGTAATATACTTATATAACCATTTGAAATGCCATGATTATAGACCTAATGTTGAATACCAATATATGCATGTGTATATGTGTGTAGACATATATAGTTTGTTAAAGTAATAGATTACCTAGTGTATATCCAATGTGAATTCTTGCCTATTTAGTATTGAATAATTGCATGCTTATAGAGTTTGGGTGTATGTTGGCTTGTATAGCCGTATTGATGTGTGCTTGCTAGGATAAGTCTTGGTTAGGCCTAGTAAGACTGTTGGGTTAGGACATGACCTAGTTTTGACCTAGTTTGACTAGTGCAGTTGACCAGAGTTGACAAGAGTTGACTTTGGCCTAGTTTGACCTAGATTCATGTAGATACATTGTAGTGCTTTATATTACCCTTTTGGACATGTTGTGACTTGTGCTGTTCTAATTAGGAGCCAGACACCTCTCCTCGGACAGTATCTTTTCCTTGGACATTCAGATATCAGGCGAGTATATTCTCTAATCATTTCATATCATGTTTAGGATTATATTTCCTGCTTTAGACTATTTTACTTGATGCTGACACGTTGGTAACACGGATTGGTACTATATGGATCCCTTCATGAGATGTTATCCCTCTCGAGCATCAGATACTTTTGTCATGTGTGTTTTACTTACATCACGTATCATATGTTTCTATCATCATGAATCTTCGAATCAGCTAGTGACTCATGTACCCTCATGATCACCGAGCCTTCACAAATCAATTCATGAATCACCCTTTATGGGCAATGTAGTGTAGTCATGAACTTAACGTAACTTGAATGGATCCTTGTGTATTGATTGGGGTACGAGGGAGTATGAATGGTCATGTGAATAAATATCTAAAGTATAGTAGTCATGAATCACTCTTAGTGTAGTCATGAATCAGTCTAAGCCATTCACATGTTCATCTGTACTCTAAATCACTAGCACTGTCTCTCTTATATATATTATAGATATTTACTTACAGTCTCTCTTTTACATTATGCTATTTCTTGAGATCCTGTATTTTATTCTCTAAGCATGATTACGTTTCCTTTCCTGTTATGACTTGTAGATGTAGTGTGCTTGCTCCTGTCCTGACTGGACCTGTTGATAAATTTTACAGATAGCCTGAGGTTGCATGCTAGCCTAGAGGAGACAGTAGAGGTTGTATAGATAGCTAGGATTTATTCATAGTTTATTTTCAGTCGTCTTGAGTTGTATTTATGGATTACTGTATTGAGTTTTGAGATGTATCTGGGTTTGTATCTTAGACACTTAGACTTCTATCTGTTTATCTTTTTTTTTTCATGTTTTATCTATCTTCCTTTATGCTCTACCTTAGATGTGATTGAGTTTACATTCTGCTATGTCACCACCATTCGGAGAGTATAAACTGTTTAGTCTTATACTGTTAGATGCATGAGACCTAGGACAACGTTCTACCGCCGACACTGCGGCGTAGGCTGGGCGTTGTTACGTTCTTGTGCCCTAACTCTAGGGCGGGTAGTGACATCCAGCCTACACTATATTCTTTTAATCTCAGCATATGCATGTTTCTCTTTCCTCTTTTGGAGGCTCAGTTAAAGTTCTTAATGTATGCTATACTTAAAGTTTCTTGAATGATGAGGAATATATTTGTCAACAAATATTTACCTGAATCCACCTGTTTCTCTCACATACTACCCGTGCATATTAGCCTATTTTTATGGTTCCTTAACGGGCATTACAAAGTCATCCAATTAACTGTACTTAACACATATTGGGCTGTCACTAAAACATGGTTTAGGAAGGATGTTCCTTGTCCACCAGTCATCCGTTTGTGGTGCTTAGTCATTTCTTAAGTATCAAGTTTTAGTATGTACATATATCTGATTTGAATTTTTTGAATTATACTTGCAGGATTGTAACAGAAATCAAGGAATCAGAAAACAGAGCCCGTGCCCAAGCAGAAATTTACTTCTTTTTAAGTAAATTTTGTTCCTATGTTTTGGGCAACCACATGGACTAATGCATTATGTTAATTTTCTCTTATGCTAATTCCATCTTCCCATCACAGCAAATCCGAAATACGATGCAGCTTATGCATAGGGGGAGAATCTACATATTGAGGTCAGCTTTTACTACCTTGTTCTCTTGCACTAAACTATATCAATGTTGTAAACTAATAGAAAGCTCAAGCCAATCAGTTATGGTTCAACACAACTATTAGATTGTAGGAACATGTAGTTTGTTGTTTGCCAGGTACACAAGTAGAATTTGGCTCAAGCCAATCAAATTTTACTACCATCACATATGCATTTTTTTTCTAAGATAACTATTAGATTGTAGGAACATGCAGTTTGTTGTTTGCCAGGTACACAAGTAGAATTTGCTAGGTACACTCTGTTCTGCTATGAGTGACATTATAAAACTTGGCAATCTTTTCTTGTTGCTGAAGACATATAACATGCAGTTTGTTGTTTGCCAGGTACACATAGTCTTGGTAACAAACGTGTTGAGCCTTTGATATGGGTGCTGGAGGTAGTGATCCTGCAGCTGAGGACCAAGTTCAAATGCTATCAGATAATGTTCTCTCTACACTTCCCCATCTATGATAAACATATCGTAACATATTTATTGTTTAGATACTTTTCTCCTACAGTTTATTTTTACACAACGAATAGTGTAAGCTCAGAACCTAATGAAGGTGAGTATTAGAGCATTTAGGATTTGCTTCAATAGAAAAGAAATCATATGAATATATTTGATATGCAAATATGAACCAGTGACATGCCAATTGTGGAACTTTACCATCAGAGGTAAGGAGTGGTAGCAACCTTTTCATCTCAAATCATTTACCTGTAAGGAACTAGCATATAGGTAGGATTCGTATCTGCACATTGAGATGCTTGTTTTCAGTAATAAAATTCTTTATGTAAAGCTCTCATTAATAAGTTTTATGTAGAACATTAATTCCATCTGCTATAACAAAGAAATTAATTCAGTACAAACATTTAAAACCAGGCGCAATAAAATCCCTGGCAATATTCTATCTATTTGCTTATAATATCAAATATATTCCATCTATTTGCTTGCAATATTCACATAAATGAAGATTAGGTTCTCATACTACACACAAAGTTCATTTGCTTGCAATGTTGCCTCAAATCCTATAAGCATGTAATATTCAAACTTCTCATGCATATGTCTACTACATCAATCAAGACAG